>JALIZH010032461.1:0-23243 GCA_030522465.1 Rhipicephalus appendiculatus
GTGTACGAGTGGGGAATGTCTTGTCTCGAACATTTGTCCAGGAGACTGGAGTGCCTCAAGGTGGTGTCCTGAGTTGCACACTTTTTATTATAAAAATGAATTCCTTGCATCTGTACATTCCACGCAATATGTTTTATTGCACATATGTCGACGACGTGCAGATCGGTTTTAAATCGTGCAATCTCGTAATGTGCGAGCGGCAGGTTCAACTTGGTTTGAATAAGGTAACCAAATGGGCAGACGAGAACGGGTTCACCTTTAATCCTCAAAAGAGCACGTGCGTTTTATTTTCAAGAAAGAGAGGCCTCCATCCCGATCCGGACATTGACCTGCACGGTCAGCGGCTAGCTGTGAAAACCGAACACAAATTTTTAGGCATGATTTTAGACATGAAGTTAACATTCCTACCCCACATCAAAAATCTCAAAAACAAATGCCTGAAAGCTATGAATATACTTAAGGTCTTGTCACGGACATCATGGGGCAGCGATAGAAAATGTCTAATTAATCTTTATAAAAGCCTCATACGCACGCGCCTAGATTATGGGGCGATCGTCTATCAGTCTGCGGCACCAAGCGCCTTGAAAATGCTTGACCCAGTCCACCATTTGGGCATTCGTCTTTCCACGGGTGCTTTTCGCACCAGCCCCGTAGACAGCCTCTACGTCGAATCGAACGAGTGGTCGCTCCACCTGCAGAGATATTACATGTCCTTTGTATATTATCTCAAAGTGAACGCACACAAGGAACACCCCTCACACTACACAATCAATGATCTGTCCAGTTCTGTCCTATTCGACCACCGTCCTTCGTTGAGACCGCCCTACTCACTTCGTGTGAGGGGCCTCGCTGAGGAAACGGGTGTGCCACTCTTAGAACACCGTTTGATGGCTCCCGCTGCATATCTGCCGCCATGGCAGTGGCAGCTTATAGACTGCGATGTATCTTTTGTGGAAGTATCAAAGCACGCGCCTATTCCACACATACGTACATACTTCCTTGAATTGCAGTTCAAATACGGTTATCCAGAATTCTTCACCGATGCCTCCAAGTCTGATACTTCTGTCTCCTACGCTGCGATCGGTCCATCCTTTTCGGAAGCCGGTGCTCTTCACCCTAATACAAGTATATTCACAGCTGAAGCCTACGCGATATTTGCGGCCGTCAAACACATTAAACAATTAAAGCTACCAAGTAGAGTAATATACACCGATTCCTTAAGCGTAGTAAAAGCCCTCAAAAGCCTGAAAAAACACAAAAACCCTGTCCTTGTATCTCTCTACTCATTCTTATGCACAGTGTACTCATTCAAACAGCATGTCGTAGTGTGCTGGGTGCCGGGACACCGCGAGATACAAGGAAACGTGTTGGCGGACCAGCTAGCTGCATCCGTCGACGCGACCGCTGCCAATACATCACTAGAAATTCCTGCGCTTGACTTAAAACCTTTTCTTAAACGAAAGCTCAGGGCCTATTGGCAGAGAACATGGAATCGGCACACACAAAACAAACTGCACGTTATTAAGCCGCAACTTGGTCATTGGCCGCCACTGTCAAAATCACGTCACACAGAAGTTACACTTACAAGGCTAAGGACAGGGCACACGCACAGCACACACTCATACCTTTTGTCTGGTGGCGACCCACCTCTGTGTGACAGATGTGGTGAAGCACTAACCGTGCTTCACATTTTAATCCAATGCAATGAATTAGACACCGTACGAAAAAAGCACTTTCCTTTACCCTACCGACAGCAAATACCATTTCACCCATCAATGTTCATCGGTAGGGATCCGCTTTTCAAACCTCAATCATTGTTGGCATTTTTAAAAGACGTACATACTTTTCATGTGATATACCCAGGCACTCCGTAGCACGACCTCTCTAGAGAGGTCGATGCTGCGGTGGCTACATTAAACAAAGCACCTGCCTCGCGGCCCTTGGACGCAAGGGCGTTCACGAGGCCCTTGTGCTAATGCCATATATCTCCATCATGGTTTTATTATCACGACCTTTCGCCATTCATTCTCACTACACACAGTTCACGTCACTTTCATGATTTTAATACTTCTACGTTTTACCCGCCTTAGCGCGAGGAATTTTAAGGCCCTTATACAGCCACTTACCACTATCATTGTTCACATCTCTTGTCCAATGACCTGGCGCTCTTTGGCCATCACAAGGCCCTTGCGCCACAAAACACCACACATCATCATAATGCGTTTGTCAACAATGCTGCCTTGCCCCGTTTTAATATACTTCACTTTGACAAACTTTCTTATTTGTTGCAATGCCGCGATGATGTCACTGACGCAGTTCCGATATCCTGTGACTAACTTCTACAAAATTATGCAGTCGAAGTGTTTCTCAACCTGCCACATGTTATCCTGTTGGTTGCGAAAAGCGCCCTGTCGATTTTGGCCAAAATTAAGTGCACATTTCATAATATGCGGTTGTGCGCAATATCAGAGAAGTGGCGGAGTCTCCAAAACTTGTCTAATTGGGAATACGACACACTCTGTGTGCTTTTTGCCGTCTAAATCAGAATTGAGTTGGTCCGAGCACACTATACTCGGCGACAAGTTATCTTAACATTGGAGCGAAGCCTACGGAGGCGGCACTTCTGCACATTCGTGTTGCTCCGCAAGTAGTTCGGCAGCTTGCGGCTGATTTCGGTTTTTCTCGCTGGCATCGTTAACGCATTTAGAAAACTATATACACGAAAATGTGAATGGAAGAAACATTTCGCTCGTTCAGTGTACATTTCAGTGCCATATTACGAGTACATTTTTCTTGGAGAACTAAACAGCGCGTTTTCGGCCGCACACTGACCTACCACGTCATTGACGCCTTGTTTACTTTGGAAAAGGTGCGGGTTGAAAAGGTGGCGCTGTCTAAGAATGGGAAAGAAAAGAAGGCATTCCTGCAAAGTGAACAATTACTGTATATTACCCACGACTCCCCGCAGCTGTCTCATAATAATTAAAGCAGCATGTATGTCAGCAAGTCAAAATGAGAAAATTACCAGTAAATTTAACTACTATTGGTAGGCTTGGTAGAAGGCATGCGCTTCGGTTCTCTAGCTTCCACAGTGCTGTCAAGAAAAGTTGTCGCCTAGTATAGATAACACTCTACAGCACAGACATCGCTCGATGACGCTTCTCGTGCAGGAAGGAACGTCAGCCGACCCAAACTTCATCAAGTTGTTCAAGCTTGCACAACTCTGCATTGAATACGTCATGGTAAGTAGCGCATATGCTGCTCAACTTTCTCTTCATTGAAAAAAATTCTGGAGATGACTCTAATCATTGCCTTAAGTGCTCGCTAGAGGTAATCGCACATCCTTCTTCGCATACCTTTTCATTGGCGTACAAATGGTTATTCAGTTCATAAAATGCTTGAACATTATATAACAGCACAAAAGTTCAAAACAGCAAAAAGCACTACTACGACAAAAAAAAAATACGACGAGGAAGAGATGCAGTCTACAAAGTAATCGGGTAGTATAGAAAGCGAATGCTCGTACGATGATAATATTGGTGAAAATTTTACTTAAACATGCAAGTTATTGCACGTTTTCACGCTGGCGAAACCGAAAGTTGGTTTGCGTATTTCGTCTGTGACTGAAAGATTTTGTCAGGGTAACCTAGTAGGCTACTGTTAGGATTAAGATTACCTAAGCTATTGCTACGAATGCAAAATAATAATGGACATTTTAGTAGGCGAAAAAAAAGCGCTGTTGGTATACCAGTGAGCTTGTTTATCGTGAGGAGATTCAACTCAGTTGAAATGGGAGTAACGTGAGTGTTATAAGGAGCCGATGTCACCATACGAACGGCGTTATTTTGTACGTGTTGCAATGGGGGCTAAATGACAACGATATGTTACCACATCAACTGGGGCAACACTTGAAATGGCTAAAGATTAGTGACTCGTAGCACTATGTCGAGAGAGTGTGTTTTTGAAAGTAATACTTAGCCTTTATAATTACCCTTATGTCTTGAATGACCCACGTCTTCAATAGGCTGTTACGTATTTGAAATATAAAGAAAGAGTGAGTCTGATTGAATACCTAGAAATAAAGTAACACGTTCAGTTATGAATTCGCATGGAACCACTAGAAGGCGAAAGCCATCTTCTACTTTTTTTTTCTCAGTCGATTGAATTAATGTCTAGCCTTATAGGTAACCTGATGCTGTAAGCAATCTTCTCCTTCAGTTTACTGATATGCGTTTAAAATTAAAAAAAAGTGAGTCCAATTGAATACCTAGAAATGAACATTCGTTAGATCGCAAACATCTAAGAGCAGGAATTGTAGATGACACCAGGGTCCTTCAATACTTTTGTCACCCTGGTACTCTGAAAGTTCATTTGTCGAGCATTATGTACAGACAGTTCCTTACAAGATGATTCTTGCCGACAGTACTCGCAGGATATTCTGCTCCAGTCGCTAACCGACACCGAGGACCAACTGGCGGAGGCAATGCAGGAACGGGAAGAGGTGCGGAAGTTCCGCATCTGCGACCAGGAGGCCGTACGCGATCTGCAGCGTGAGAACCGCAAGCGACGCCGCATTATCGAAAACCAGCAGCTGGAGATGCTGCGCTCTGACCGCTTCGCTCCCACTGGAGCAGTTAAGTATCTATAAGCACCCACTCCTGTGTGACGCTGTTTAGAAGACCTTGGGCCATTCGTTGTCGCATAATACTGCGTTCAGCAGGAGCTCTTTTTTCTCTGTTGGTGCCAGCCCATGAGCAATTGGGCAAACTATACACGGGAACACACTTGCTGCCTATTTTGTGAGCTAACGTGCACGCGGTAACCTCACTATCGTTATGGACCTCCAGCGGCAGATATACCTTGAAGATTCCAGCCTTGTCAGCCAGCGCTTTCTAATGTGAATGAGGCGTTGGCTCAGCTCAGACGCAATCATCCTATGATACTGGGCCACAGCTCCTCATGGTGTACGCCAGTGCGCTGTTGTCTAGTGCTCGTGCAGGCGGCGGAAAGCGTATACCTCGGGGCTCACACTCTGCTGTCTGCAGACTGAGGGCAGGGCGACTACGCTTATATATCATTTTGCTGCCAGGCTAATCAGGCGGTGCCGATCGCGACCACGTCTTATTCTGCCACCTTGTGAGCTCTAATTCGCTAACTCGGCTGTTACTGCGATGGCCTCAAAACTCGAGGGTAGCGGAACTTGAAAACGCGTCATTTTTAGACACTGAATGACAGCCGTGACATCGCCCGTGCCTGTGCCGAGAAGCGCTTATCGAAAGTGAGAAACGCACTGTGACCAATTCGGTCGCAGTCTTTCATAATTGTGTCGACGTGTGGGACAAAGGGCGAGGACGTCGGCCAGTGAGAGCATGTTTGCCATTTGCTCGTTTTAAAGCATTTAGGAATGTCGTGGTTGGCCGCTAGCGAAAGTGTACGCTTACACTGTATTTTATAGGTGGGACGGATTATTTATTCCAATCACTTCAGCAATATGAACTAGCTGAGTATCATGACATTGCGCCAGACGCACAAGGACGCCGCAAACTATAGGAAATAGCGGCACGAGTTATCGCAGCTCAGCCGCTTCACTCTTGCGTGCGGGTTGATACAAGGACCCATCTAGTAGTGTGCACAGTTTTCACGGGGTCAAAAGGAGTTACAGCTTCGCGAGATGGAGGAACTGATTAATTGGGGAAAAAATCCAGCGCAAGCCCGCAATGACAAAGAAAAGGTAAACGCAGGACAAGCGCTTTCTGAAAACTAAAATGTTTATCGAATCACGCATCTTTGAATGCAGTTAATATACACATGTCTCGCGCATGCGCGTACTCGAGAAAAGATGAAAGAAACCAAAAATATACCTTGCGTAGCTCTTGCTTATAATGGTTTTCATCTAGTTCCTCGCGATATGGTGCATTGGCAGACCTCGTATACGATTTTTGCACAGAAAAGTGGATGGTGAATTCAACGCTTCATTTTCGAGTAAGCGCTTGAGCAGCGTTTATCCTTGTTTATTTGTCCACGTCGATAATGCAGTAGGTATTCGACAGTCTTACGGAGTTGATCAGCACATTCCTCGTAGAGACGTCTCCAAAGCTTGTTCGTGTGTGTTAAATGTTGTCTGATGTCGCCGCAGCCCTGCCCGTACTGCCGCAAAGTGTTCGTGAGCCTGGCGCACCTGCAAGCGCACGTGGTTCGGCGGCACCCGGAGAAGCCCGCGCCGACAGAGGACGCCCTGCTGGCGCAATGGCAGCGAGTGGCCACTGGCACGGCACTGGCAACAGCGACCGAGTTGAACCGGGGCTTGCAGGAACTCAGAGGTCTCCTGCTGCAGAAAGAAGATGGGCTCGAACACGCCGAGGACAAAGTGAGCGAAGCATGAAGAAATGATCGCTGCGCTCATGTGTGCATTCTTAATAGCGAAAATGCGTAGTATAGCTGGAAAGAGGGCCGCCACCGAAGTCGCGCCGAAGCGTGCGAATCCGAGCAGTGATGTGATAGCTGCGCCAATTGCGCCAAAGTGCGCCAAGAGGTGAAACCTGCTACGTCCTGCTACATGTTGGCAAAAATTTCATTATTTGCGCCAAGTATGCGCCAAGAAGTCGTTTTTGCGTTCTTTCGGTGAGCATCAAGATGACAGCCGCTCGTATTCCATACGTTACCCCTGCAATTTCGAGTGGCCGTCGCAGCAGACAGGAAAGTGCTATGTAGCAGACGTTGCTGGGCACAAGTCTTCCAAAGACGCGGTTACTGCAAAACTTATTGTGTTAGATTTTAACTCGTCCATACTGCAAAACTTTCTGAGTTAGTTTTCTATTACTACTAGACACTACCGTGAGGTAACATTATTCCATTCACTGAAATAGTTTCTAACTGATGTGGTTACAGTCGGAGAAAAGTAATACCGATATAGTTGTTCTTGGACGACAGTCTTACTTGACTGACTGCATTAATTACAGTAACTGAGTACGTGTATGTAGCATCAACTATTTATTTAATCTGTTTTTTTTTAATTTGTAGAGCTATTTGTTCTAGTTTACTGCTAAATATTTCACGCAGGGTGTCTATGCTTCAACGCCATATCAACAACGCTTTATCAACAATACCACGTGCTATACCGTGACTTACTTTGCTGAGAAAGCATGGTGTCGCAGTATTCCTGTGTATCTTGGCTGGGCTTCTTGACCTCGGCAAATGTACATGTCAAACAGCTTGTCAAATGTGAATACGTACTCCCCCTTCCAATCACCGTATATTTTGTCCAGCGCACATTAAATAACGGGAACAAAGGACCAGTTAGTGTACTTTCTTCACCATTAACTACCCGTTAACCAGGACCCTAACGATTCTGTACATAAAGCACGACATAAGACACTTCTCCTCACAATGAAGGCCTAAGTTGTACTAAGAGCACAAACGTAATCAGACTTTTTTATTTAAGTCCCGATAACTTTAGGGGGCCCGGGCTCATGTATACTGTCGTCGCTTGGCGTAACGCAGGCAAAAGCATGTATAAAAATAGAAAAGAAGAGGAAGCAAGCGAGAAATAGAAAGAGAGAGAAAGAAAGGGAAGAAAATAGGAAGAAAGTCAGAAATAAAAAAAGCAAAGATAGAAAAAAACGGAAAAAAGAGAAAAAGAAAGAAAGAGAGAAGGAAAGAAAGATAAAGCCGAAGAGAAACGAAGAAGGCTGACCAGCTACGCACTTCCTTCAGGCTTGGCACCACGAGGCGAAGCTGCCTTAATTTTTGGAAAGTAAATAGAATGCATACAAAATTTAGTCAGCTTGTGCTTCCAGTATTGTAACTAAAGCGCCAGGGAAAGCCAGAGTCATTTAAAAATGCCAAGTGAATTCCTGGGAAGTGTTAGGTGGCTTGAGCTGATTGGCCTTAACAGACTTGGGGATGCCTGCAGAGGAGCGAAGAGCAGTGACCTGATTTCATGTTTAGGAGTACTGCAAATGAAGATGCGTCCATGAATGGATTGCGCTTGACTTGTGTTGCAACAGCTCCGGCTTAGATACAAACATTTGCGTCCGAAAATATGATGCAAGTAACTGCTCCAAATGGTTGTTAGGCTGCTCCAAAGTGAGATTTTAGTTGCTCCAGAAGCTCCGCCAAAATTGCGTTGGTCAATCACATCACTGGAATCGTAACAGTGTCTATTTAACTCAAGCGCTACATGGGATCCTATATGTCAGATAATATATAGCTCGTAATGGGTTGCCGTTGGGTAGATTTGAAAGGGACCCATAATTCAAGCTGATAGAAGCCAAATTAGCCATGCATTTAAACTTTACCGCCAACTTTGCAGCGAAATATAACCAAAGCGGTATTATGACTAGCTTTTTTAATTATAATTATACAATAGAATATCGTTCAAATAGAAACTAGAAGGTAGCAGAATGCAGCGAGTAGAAAATATCAATGTCCAAACTTCCAAAAGACTAGTACTTGTGAAATGGTAGTTACGGCCTCGCGAATACGTCATTATCATCACTTGGTCGAGAAGGAAGGTTATTCCTATCAATTGGTGCGCGTGATAGAAAAACTTCGGAAAACGTTTCGGCTTTATAGAATACCTACCTCATAATGGTAACCAAAACGATGGGAGTGAGGTGCAGTGGTAAAATAAATGTGTCGTGAAGGACGTTATAGCGGTGTATTTTGTGATATAAGTTCGAGCGGCAAGAATTCCGATGCGTTTATAAAGACGGAAAGGAAAGGCTGGATATTATGGCTGTTATGCTAGAGGTGCTACTGTAGTTCGAAATACTGAAACGAGCAAAATTCTGCTGAACACACTGCAGGGAAGGGATGCAGCTTAACATGCCTAGGATCCCATACACAAGTATTATATTCAAATTTTAGTTGTACATAGGTTATGTACTGTATTAAACAGAGGAAAGGGGAGGCGGAAATGTCGCGACCAAAATGTCCAACGATACTGTTGACGTTGTTGATAATGTCTTCAGTTTGTGCGTTCCTGTTTATATTGCATGATAGATGAACACATAAATGTTCTTAACAGGCAATGTAATGGGCCGCAGTTTCCAAGAGGTAAAATGCGCACTGTTAGTTTTTCGGTAAACAGGCACCAGCTTGTATTTTCTGACATTTCGTTCTATAAGCCATATTTTGCACCAGGCGGACGCAGCAATTATTTCAGATAGGTTCGTACCCCGCAGGGGCGTCTGCGCGCGCAGGCGTTTGGTGTGTGGCGACACCACGGACCCGAGCCAACGGGGGGGGGCCTCGACCTCCTCCCACGCCTCGCCGTGCGTGGCTCTGCCGTGTCCGGGGAAAAGGGGATTCTGGGGGTTCAGCCGACCCCGGGTGATTGGACCTTTAAGACCCCCGGCGGAGGCAACACACCCCTTTGGCCCCAGCTTCACGTAGACGGCACCCCCCGGATTGACCCGCCCGGGGGAAATCGGCAGTCGCCTTTTCCTTTCCTTCTCTACCTACATCTTCGTCTTTCCCTTTCACTTTATATCTTTCCTGTCTACTCCTCTCTTCCGTTTACTTCCGATTTTTCCCGGGCGGCAAGGGTTAACCTGGTGTAGTTACTCAACCTTGAGTAGTTATATTTGGTTATAGCGGCATTATACGGCTGGCGTCTGCAGCCTTATACATTTAAGTACTGCAGCGCCCCCCAAGTTGGACTCCATGGTGGGTGGCCGCCATTGCTGCCGAAACAAACAAAACTATGATAGGAACACCTTCATTTCCAGACTACTTGATCGTCTCCCCACACAAAAGGGTACGCACCGAAGAACTCGCATGTTTCAACCGCCCCGGCCTATCGTTTCCAAAGTTCCATGTCATTCACAGCGAAACACCAGAAAAACAAGCCAGATCTATTTCACCATTTGTTGTGTCAAGGTCACTGACCGAAGTCTTCGGACCAGGCTACAAGGTAACTAAGATGGCTAGCGGCGACCTTCTGCTTGAACTACCTCAGAAACACCACTTTGAAAAGCTTGGCAACCTAACAACATTTTGTAGCATTCCAATATCTGTTTCGCCTCACCGATCCATGAATACCTCACGCGGAGTTGTCTCAGAAGCAGACCTCCTTGACTTGTCCGAACAAGAACTGCTAGAAGGGTGGAAAGACCAAAATGTCACTGATGTAAAACGAATCATCATCAGACGCGACAATAAAGAAATACGTACAAAGCACCTCATATTAACATTCGCATCCAGTGTACTGCCTTCAGAATTAGAAACAGGTTACATCAAACTTACCGTCCGCCCATACATTCCGAACCCAGCCTATTCACGTTCCTGTCCAAACTGGAAAAAAGAAAAGGACATCATCACTCTCAAAGTAAAGGAAAACATTTCGTTTAAGGAAGCGCGTAAAAAGGTGCGCACCTTTCTACAACACACCCTACGCTGATGCGGCGCGCCGGGGGGCAACGTCGCACCGGCCTCCGCCAAACCTTCGGCCCGTGCAGAGCGAGCCGTCGGCTGTGGCGCCTGCCCCCAAGGCGGCAGTAGTTAAGTCTACTCCGCCGACTCGCGAACAGGGACTGGCGACTCCAGGGTCGTCGGATCCCAAGGCCTCGTCTCACCAGGCGAGGCCCGAAACCCGAAACACCGGCGCGCACCTGCGGGCATACAGTGCCTCCCAGGAGGCAATGGACATTACGATACCCGTGGTACCGAAAGGTCGGCGTAGCTCCTTGGAGCGCGCCAAGAAAACAAAAAAGCCCATAACGGGGCCGGATGAAGGCCCCTGTTACTTGTGTTCCGACTTCCCATCTAAACAACAGATACCTGTCTCTCGTACACACATCATTACTTTATTTTCAAGATGAACACAGAAATTATACAATGGAACGTCAGGGGCCTTCTCAGGAACCTCGACGATGTCCAAGAACTTCTACACAAACATTCACCTAAAGCGCTGTGTGTACAAGAAACACACTTAAAATCGAAACACACCAACTTTCTTCGTAGCAACGTTATTTTCCGAAAGGACCGTGATGATGCCATGGCATCATCCGGAGGTGTGGCCATTACAGTTAATCAAGGGATTGCATGTACACACCTACCGCTTCAAACGTCCCTTGAAGCAGTGGCTGCTCGAGCTGTCCTTTTTAATAAACTCGTCACCATTTGCTCTTTGTACATACATCCACACTACCAATTGCATAAACATGAATACCAGTCTTTAACAGATCAACTTCCCGAACCCTATCTTGTCCTAGGGGACTTTAATGTACATAGTAGTCTATGTGGTGACTCTCGCTGCGACGCTCGAGGTCGCCTAATTGAGCAGTTCCTTTTCTCTTCCGGCGCGTGTCTCCTAAACCGAAAAGAGCCAACATATTATAGCCTCGCTAACAATACCTACTCATCCATAGACCTCAGCATTGCATCTCCATCGCTTCTACCCCTACTCCAATGGAAAGTCATCAATAATCCCTTCGGAAGCGACCACTTTCCTGTATTTCTCAGCACACGAGTACAAAATAAATGTCTTCCACAGGTTCCCAAATGACTCACAGAAAAAAACCGATTGGGAACAATTTTACAAGATTACTCGACTTAAATGGACCGACCTATCTGGTTTAAGCATAAATGCAGCTGTACAGTTCTTTATAGCTTTTCTGATGGACGCTGCAATTAAATGCATCCCGCAAACATCTGGAATGCCGGGCAAACGACGTGTCCTATGGTGGAACACTGAACGTCGAAATGCGCGCAGGAAGCAAAATAAAGCATGGAAGCTGCTTCGGGACTCTCCGACAGCGGAAACCTTGCAAACTTTAAAAACATCAAGTCCCAAGGCAGGAGAACGCGCCGGCAGGCCAGGAGAGAAAGTTGGCAAAAGTTCTTATCAGGCATCAATTCATACACACATGAGGGGAAAGTCTGGAACATGGTTAGTAGGGTAGTAGGAAGAGAAACACATTCACTCCCTCTCGTAAACACACAAGGCGACAGCTTTGAAGACCAGGCGAACTTCCTAGGCGACTACTTCGAACAGGTTTCCAGCTCGTCCCACTATTCCGACGCTTTTCAACAGTATAAAACGAGAATAGAAAAGCAGAAACTAGAACGCGAATGTACAAAATATGAGGCATACAACCAATCTTTTAGCTTGGCGGAGCTACAGACATCTCTAAACTGCTGCAGCAATTCCGCCCCAGGTTGTGACCGTGTGGTCTATGAAATGTTAAAAAACTTACCCCTCGAAACGCGAAATACTTTACTTTCTCTGTACAATGTCATATGGTTTTCTGGCGAGATCCCCTCTTCCTGGAAGGAGGCCATTGTAATTCCCATTCTAAAGCAAGGCAAGGATCCGTCTACCGTTACCAGTTACAGGCCGATCGCACTAACAAGTTGCCTGTGTAAATGTTTCGAAAAGATGATTACCCACCCACTTATACACTTCCTGGAAACAAATAACCTATTGGACCCACACCAGTGCGGATTTTGCGAGGGCAGATCCACCACTGACCACCTGTTATGTATCGAGGAACAAATCCGTGACGCTTTCGTCCACAAACAATTTTTTTCTCTCGGTGTTTCTCGATATGGCAAAAGCTTACGACACCACCTGGCGCTTTGGCATACTACGAGACCTGTCACACTTAGGTGTCCGAGGCAACATGCTGGCCATAATCGAAAGTTATTTGTCCAATCGCACGTTCCGTGTACGAGTGGGGGAATGTCTTGTTTCGAGCATTTGTCCAGAGACTGGAGTGCCGCAAGGTGGTGTCCTGAGTTGCACACTTTTATTGCGATAGCAATTATATGGACACTCGCGGCTGGTTTTTGCCGTCGGCGTCATTTGCCGTATATGTATATGTATATATATAACCGGGCCCGCCCGTCGTTCGTGAGCGTGAAAAGACGCGAGGGGGGGGGGTCCCTCGAGCGACCTTCGATTTTACGATCTCCCCTTCTCGGCGGCCGACAGCGGGCGGGGGGGGGGGCGACGTTCGATTATACGAGCGCGGGCGCGCGCTTTTTTCTCCCCTTCTCATCTCCCCTTCTCGGCGGCCGGGCCGGCGTACCCTTCTACGTGCTGCGCTCTCAACGCGAAGAGAATTCACTTAAACAAGCGTTTTCTAGAGTTGCGTGAGATCGGATCCAAAAAGAGTTAGCTGCCAGCCTCACTTCGTATAACATTACAATTTTTTGCTATCGCATTCATTGCTTCACCCTTGCGGTGAAACTGTGACTTTTTATTATAAAAATGAATTCCTTGAATCTGTACATTCTACGCAATATGTTTTATTGCACATATGTCGACGACGTGCAGATCGGTTTTAAATCGTGCAATCTCGTGATGTGCGAGCGGCAGGTTCAACTTGCTTTGAATAAGGTAACAAAAGGGGCAGACGAAAACGGGTTCAGCTTTAATCCTCAAAAGAGCACGTGCATTTTATTTTCAAGAAAGAGAAGCCTCCATCCCGATCCGGACATTGACCTGCACGGTCAGCGGCTAGCTGTGGAAACCGAACACAAATTTTTTAGGCATAATTTTAGACGTCAAGTTAACATTCGTACCCCACATCAAAAATCTCAAAAATAAATGCCTCAAAGCTATGAATATATTTAAGGTCTTGTCGCGGACACCATGGGGCAGCGATAGAAAATGTCTAATTAATCTTTATAAAAGCCTCATACGCACGCGCCTAGATTATGGGGCGATCGTCTATCAGTCTGCGGCACCAAGCGCCTTGAAAATGCTTGACCGAGTCCACCATTTGGGCATTCGTCTTTCCACGGGTGCTTTTCGCACCAGCCCCGTAGACAGCCTCTACGTCGAATCGAACGAGTGGTCGCTCCACCTGCAGAGATCTTACATGTCCTTTGTATATTATCTCAAAGTGAACGCACACAAGGAACACCCCTCACACTACACAATCAATGATCTGTCCAGTTCTGTCCTATTCGACCACCGTCCTTCGTTGAGACAGCCCTACTCACTTCGTGTGAGGGGCCTCGCTGAGGAAACGGGTGTGCCACTTCTAGAACACCGTTTGATGGCTCCCGCTGCATATCTGCCGCAATGGCAGTGGCAGCTTATAGACTGCGATGCATCTTTCGTGGAAGTATCAAAGCACGCGCCTATTCCACACATACTTACATACTTCCTTGAATTGCAGTTCAAATACGGTTATCCAGAATTCTTCACCGATGCCTCAAAGTCTGATACTTCTGTCTCCTACGCTGCGGTCGGTCCATCCTTTTCGGATGCCGGTGCTCTTCACCCTAATACAAGTATATTCACAGCTGAGGGCTCCGCGATATTTGGGGCCGTCAAACACATTAAACAATTAAAGCTACCAAGTGCAGTAATATACACCGATTCCTTAAGCGTGGTAAAAGCCCTCAAAAGCCTGAAAACACACAAAAACCCTGTCCTTGTATCTCTCTACTCACTCCTATGCACAGTCTACTTAAACAGCATGTCGTAGTGTGCTGGGTGCCGGGGCACCGCGAGATACAAGGAAACGTGTTGGCGGACCAGCTAGCTGCATCCGTCGACGCAACCGCTGCCAATACATCACTAGAAATTCCTGCGCTTGACTTAAAACCTTCTCTTAAACGAAAGCTCAGGGCCTGTTGGCAGAGAACATGGGATCGGCACACACAAAACAAACTGCACGTTATTAAGCCGCAACTTGGTCATTGGCCGCCAGTGTCAAAATCACGTCACACAGAAGTTACACTTACAAGGCTTAGGACAGGGCACACACACAGCACACACTCATACCTTTTGTCTGGTGGCGATCCACCTCTGTGTTACAGATGTGGTGAAGCACTAACCGTGCTTCACATTTTAATCCAATGCAATGAATTAGACACGCTACGAAAAAAAGCACTTTCCTTTACCCTACCGACAGCAAATACCATTTCACCCATCAATGTTCATCGGTAGGGATCCGCTTTTCAAATCTCAATCATTGTTGGCATTTTTAAGAGACGTACATACTTTTCATGTGATATACCCAGGCATTCCTGTAGCACGACCTCTCAAGAGAGGTCGATGCTGCAGTGGCTACACTAAACAAAGCACCGGCCTTGGACGCAAGGGCGTTCACGAGGCACTTGTGCTAATGCCATATATCTCCATCATGGTTTTATTATCACGACCTTTCGCCATTCATTCTCACTACACACATTTCACGTCACTTTCATGATTTTAATACTTCTACGTTTTACCCGCCTTAGCGCGAGGAATTTTAAGGCCCTTATACAGCCACTTACCATTATCATTGTTCACATCTCTTGTCCAATGACCTGGCGCTCTTTGGCCATCACATGGCCCTTGCGCCACAAAACACCACACATCATCATCATCGGGTAGGTTCGTACAAATGTATAAAGATGCGTAGAGTTCCTGCCAGAGGCAAAGTAATTTCAGAACATTCCAGCAAAAGATTAGTAAAACCTTAAGCGTTGAAGAAGTTTTTTAAATGCGAAGGATTTCTCAGCGAAATTGGGTGATCTATCTATCTATCTATCTATCTATCTATCTATCTATCTATCTATCTATCTATCTATCTATCTATCTATATATCTATCTATCTATCTATCTATCTATCTATCTATCTATCTATCTATCTATCTATCTATCTGTCTGTCTGTCTGTCTGTCTGTCTGTCTGTCTAGCCGCCTACGACTTTGCGCTCTCCGGACCGTGTCGTTAATTGGATTTATACTAAAATTGGTATGGCGTAACATGACTGTATGACAAACATAAATGGCTGGTCATATTATGAATATCATGACTTCCTTGTAATGAACGGCGTGGTTTACATGCCGTGGCCGTGGTGCTCTAGCGGCCGTTTCGTCAACCTGATATCTACCAAAATTGGTATTACGGGACATTTCTGCATGACTAACAAATTGCAGGTGGTAATATAAAAATCATGACGGATGTCATGCGTAGCATGACATATATGCCATGCTCATGTTACATTCGTAGATGTTTGGCTAGCTTGACATGTACCAAATTTGGTATGGTGACGTGGCTATAACGAACATTGATTACAGGTGGTAACAGGGCAATATTGGCATTATTGTCTTGTAAAGCATGAGTTGCATGCAACGCTCATGGGGTGCTCGTGGCCACTTCGCTAGCTTAATATACACCAAACTTGGTATCGCGCTACGTGACTCTCTGAAGAACATAAGTGATAGATGGTAAAATCAAAATCATGACATCCATGTCTTGTACAACATGATTTGCATGCAATGCTCGTGGTGCGCTCATGGCTGCTTCGCTAGCTTGATATACACCAACTTTGGTATCTGCGTGAAGTGACTGTATGGCGAACATAAATGACAACCGCTAATATGAAAATCATGACATGTCATGTCTCCATGACTTGCATGCCACGCTCATGGTGCGCTTGCGGCCAATTCGCCGGCGTGATATACACTAAATGTGGTATTGCGCGACGGGTTTGTATGAGGAGCATAGATGACAAGTGCGAATATGTAAATCATGACATCCATGTCATGTAGAACATGATTTACATGCCACGCTTATGGTGCGCTCGCGGCTGTTTTGCTAGCTTGATATATACTAAAATTGGTGTTGCGTGACGTGACTGCATGACGCACATAAATGACAGGTGGTAACATGCACATCATGACATTCATGTTATGTACAGCATGATTTACATGCCACGCTCATCATGCGCTCGCGGCCATTGCGCTAGCTTAATAAACACCAAAATTGGCATTGCGTGACGTGACTGTATGAATAACATAGATGACAGGTGGTAGCATGAAAATCATGACATACATGACATTTATGGAACATATTACATGACACGCTCATGGTGCGCTCCCGGCCATTTCGCCAGATTGATATGCACCAAAATTGGTATTACGTGACGTGACTGTATGACGAACATAGATGACAGGTCCTACCATGTAATCCATGACATGCGCGTTATGTACAGCATAATTTACTCCTTGCTGGCTGCTTCGCATTACATTGATTCCCACAATGCGTGAGATCTGCCGGTTTTTTCCTGAAGTCGAACACCGAAATTGATTTTTCTTCTTGGAGGGTTCTGGCTTGCCACGTATATGATTCTATTTTGGGTCTCGCGACTCTTGTTACGGGGTCGTGTGGCCCATGAGATAGTTAACCGTCTTCGTTCACAGTGTAATGATCGCCAAATAGAGTTGACGTGTCCCTTTAAAGAGAATCATACACGTGGCAAGCCGGAACCCTCGAAAAAGAGTCAAAGGACTTTTTTTTCTTAGAGTGTAGGGTGACTCCTCCTCTAACAGATGCAAGTAATGCGCACGTCACATCGCTGTGTTTGCGAATGCGTGCTGCATCGAAGTGGGTCAGAAGCGAGCGCCTCAAAATTGTGCACTTGTTTGGGCGAGAACTTGAGACTGCGCTAGGTCGCACTTGAACTTAATGAGTAGCCTCCAGGATTGTGAAGGACACACACACATGTACGCGCACGCACTCATACACACAAAACTTTTCTGAGGAGTACTCATGAACATAGGTCGGCGAACTCACTCATGAGTCGATTCACTGGGACTCACTCAGACTCAGATCGAGCCGTGAGTCTGAGTCTGAGTGAGTCTGGGTGAGTAATATTTTGGTGAGCTTGAGTCCGAGTGAGTCCGGTTGTAGAAAATTTTCGTGAGAGTCCGAGTGAGTTCGGCTCAGGAAAACTTTGGTGGGTCTGAGTCCGAGTGAGTCCCAAGCGCAAGATATATTTCTTGAGTGAGTCTGAGTGAGTTACACCTTCTTTTACCGGCCTATGGTCCTACCTACTCATCTTCAGCATTACTATCAGCCTTGCCAGGATACACGGTTTTACTCACGTCTACTCACCATAGGTCGGCAAAACTTGTGAAGCTCACTCAGACTCACTCATGAAATATATTTTCCACTAAGGGCTCACTCGGACTCAGACTCACCCAATTTTTTCTGAGCCGGACTCATTCGGACTCACACTCACGAAAATTTTCTTCAACCGGACTCACTCGGACTCAAACTCAGCAAAACATTACTCATCCGGACTCACTCAACTCAGACTCATGGCTCGATCTGAGTCTGAGTGAGTCTGAGTGAGTCGACTCATGAGTCCGTTAGCCTACAATTATCTTTATCGACCATGGTGTCAATGCTCTATAACACCAATATCTCACGTAATTGGTGCCCTTCTTCGCGCCTTTTATATAGTACCTTCGAATACGAGTTATGAGTGCTCGTAAACCAGTAAGGTAATTTTTCTTGAAAGAGATATCATAAGATATATTTATCAAGAATTTCCTTGGACGAGTTGGCAAGGGGGGGGGGATGTCAAGGCACCCCTCCACGTAATTCGCGCCTCTGATCAATAAATATTGAAATGCTGTATGAACAACACTGCTTTGGAATACGTGTGAGTAGACATGAGTATAAACGTGAACCCAGGGAAGGGTGACAGTATGTTGAAGATTAGTAGATATCAGTACTCACACATATTCCAAAGCATTGCCTTTCATTAATGATTTCAATATTTATTGATCAGAGGCGCGAATTACGTAGGGGAGTGCCTTGAACCCCCCCCCCCCCGTTATCTCTTCCAGGGAAGTTCTTGATAAATATAGCTTATGTTGTTATCTCTTTCAAGAAAACTGACCTTACTGGTTTGCGAGCACGCATAACTCGTGTCGAATGTACATATCAAAAGGCGCCAAGATGAGTACCGATTACGTGACATTTGGTGTTAAAGTGCATTGACACCATGGTCGAAAAATTTAATTTTGGCTAACAGACTCATGAGTCGACTCGCTCGGACTTCACTCAAACTCAGATCGAGCCGTGAGTCTGAGTCTGAGTGAGTCCGTGCGAGTAATGTCGTGAGTTCGAGTCCGAGTGAGTCCGGTGGAAGAAAATTTTGGTGAGTCTGAGTCCGAGTGAGCCCTGACCGCAAAATATATTTCATGAGATAGTCTGAGTGAGCTCCACAAGTTTTGCCGACCTATGCCCATGAAGGGTGAATAATTTGGGCGTGCTTATCATTCGTGTTAAATATACAAACAGGGACAAGGAGCGGAGCGGTCCCCCCTCCCTTGCACGCACAGACACAAGCACAGGCAGCCAATTTTTATTTCACAACAGTGCTTGTTCTTTTTTCTCGAAGTGTTTGTGTGGTCCTTAATTATGCGCACGTGAGTATGTGTGTGTGTTTTTTAAATCATTAACGCCATTTACCAGGACGCATTTCTTTATCTTGCTGCTATAAGTGTGGTTGCGCAGAAACTGCGTTTCGCTGCTTCTGTCATGTTCATCATGACTCGGAACATAACGGCGTCAAAATATTAAATGGATGAATATAAGCGGTGCGCATTGTAATCCGTATAGCACTTGCTTTTAAAGTCTGAAGCGTTGATGTTCGCCCTCCACCAACAGCGAAATGCGCAGTCGTATATACTCTTGATTACCGCTCCTCGTCGACAGCTGATGTTCCTTGATGAACTTCTCTGTCGGCTGGACGAGCTTCAGCGAATGTGCGACAGCCTGGCGGTGGGTGACCGCAAGCTAGGCTCGGCGGGTGCTGCTGACGGCGAGGCCAGTCCCTGGGAGATGTCAGCCGATCCCCCCCGGCTCGTTCTCCGAGGGACAGACGGTGCTGGCCAGCCTGTCCCAGCATCTGATCCTGCAGAAGGAGGAATTCAGCCGTTTTCTGGCGCAGCAGGTGCGCCTCTTCCTGCAGCGCATGTACGCGCTCGCCAAGGACGTCGTGGCGCTCAACAGGGGTACGTTCTCTCCGAAATGTGATCACGTGTTCTCCAAACCGGAAAAACCCTGACGCCGGGCTAGTGGTTCCATACCGTATGAACACAACAGAAAATTGTGCTTCCATCGCTAATACCAGCACAAAAAGAAAAAAAGAGAGAGACGAGGCATAAAAGAAAGAACAACAGAGAGCGCTTGTTCTTGTTCTTCTTTTCTTTTGTGCCTCGTCTCGTTTTTCGCGCGTGTATTTGCGATGACACCACACCAACTAGCCCAGCTGACGACACTTTCGCAAATTATGCCGAGGTAACGGAATAAACAAATCAACAGAAAGTCACACACCGTTTTATGCATTTGCCTAATGCAACTGGAAGATGAAAGCCACTTTATTCTTTTCCTTCTCAGTCGATCGGTTGTAGTGATCCCACCCGAAAACTATCCGTACCCAAAGTAGTTTTGCACTATCTACAGGATCGGAGGGATTGCAAGCTTTCTGCATCTTACGTGGTTTCGCAGCGCCTCCGTGATCGGCCCATCTGTGACCAAGCGATGACGTCACGCAACGTGACGCATAGTGACGTCATGATTGCACCATAGGGTGACGTCATCACATGGTGATGCTTTTTTCCGTCTATCGTGTTCGCGCCTTCGCCGCCTACGGTCACTTTTCACGTTTGATGCGATATAGGTGTTCGCCTTAATAAGCAAGCAAACGGATAATTCGGAGGAATACAAGCGAGCGGAGTGCTAGCGTCATTCGCCTGAGGAACACGCTGCGCGAACTGGCTGTATAAAACCTCCTAAATGCGACTCCCGATTCCGAACTCATTTTTCTCGGGGGAAAGTAGGTGCAGTCCGATATATGACCGAATCTTTGACTCTGACGCGTACATTTTCAGTAGCGTACCCCTGTTTTATAAATTTGCCCTTTCATAGGCGTGAACAGTGTTGTTGGCAGTACGGCGACCCCCGCAACGCGCCTGCTGAAAAGAGAGACATACGATCTCAAGAGAAGATGAGCTCCCACCAATTGCATCTGTTTGGTAATTTCTAGTTAGTGGAATACGAGAATATTTCTTGCCACTCTATCATAATTGCGTGTGTTGGCACTAGCTCGAGATACTTCGGAAATGTCTTTATATTACGTTACGGAGTATAGCCCAAAAACGTACTTGAGTGTGCTATAAAGATATTAAATTCAGAATAGTCTATTGCCACGCTGCACTTTGATGTTATTCCTTCTACTGCGCATAAGCTTTACCTATAGAGTGTTTCATCTTTACCGGCTGAGTTTTGCTTTTTCACCGTCACAGTCAGGTGTCAATATGAGTAGTGTAAAACTACTTTAGAAAAAAGCGTTTCGTGATATTGAAGTTTCTCCCAAGATGCTTTTTTTTTGTGAAATTTAAAGAGAACTACGATGGTCGATTGCCGGAAAGCTTTATTGACCCGCCAGATCAGTTGCTTCTTGAATCGCCCATGCGAGAGCTTGACTTTTTTTTTAGATGCGAAGCATGTTATGCTCGGGGCTATGTCCGTCCCTCCCGCGTCCGTCGCGCGTCCGTCCCGCGTCCCGCGTCCGGCCACTTTCATGAAGTAGGGAAGCACCCACTATGCGAACCAGAACACTGTAGTACAATATAAGGCCGTCAACCACCACTACAGTCACCAGAGTCATGGCCGAGAGCACAGAGAGGCTGCTTAGCAATGGCTAGGCAAGTGGTGTCTGTCGCCCAGGTTGGTCCCATTCCTTGATCTTGCTTGGATGTGCTTGCGGGGGCTTTGCCCATCCCTCCTTCCCGCGTCCCGCACCCCTGCAGTGCATGCGCGTCCCCTCCCCCTCTCTCTCCTCTCCTACGCTCCCCCCCCCCCCCCGTCCTCTCTTCTAGGAATCCCTCTACTCTACGGAGCGGCGCCCACGTCCCGCGTCGCACACCCCCCACAGTGCATGCGCGTCCCCTCTTTCTCTCCTCTCCTACGCTCCCCCCCTTCCTCTCCTCTAGGAATCTTCTCCGCTGGGGGTGCCACGGTAGTTCCGCGGTATGAAAATGACGGAGCGCGTGCACCTCCGTCTCTCTCCTGTGCAGCGCCGCGATGAGCTCCAGGGCCGCTGCCGCGAAACGGGAGCGGCGACGTTTCTCCCGCTCAGCCAGCCATCTCCCCCGCTGCTTCGCATCCACACATGGTTCCCTTTAGCGGGAGATGGGGAAGTTTTTTTTATTGCGATAGCAATTATATGGACACTCGCGGCTGGTTTTCGCCGTCGGCGTCGGCGTCATTTGCCGTATATGTATATGTATATATAAAACCGGGCCCGCCCGTCGTTCGTGAGCGTGAAAAAACGCGAGGGGGGGGGGTCCCTCGAGCGACCTTCGATTTTACGAGCGGGGGCGCGCGCGTTATCTCCCCTTTCTTGGCGGCCGACAGCGGTCGGGGGGGGGTGACGTTCGATTTTACGAGCGCGGGCGCGCGTTTTATCTCCCCCTTCTCATCTCCCCTTCGGCGGCCGGGCCGGCGTACCCTTTCTACGTGCTGCGCTCTCAACGCGAAGAGAATTCTCTTAAACAAGCGCTTTCTAGAGTTGCGTGAGATCGGATCCAAAAAAGAGTTAGCTGCCAGCCTCACTTCGTATAACATTACAATTTTTTGCTATCGCATTCATTGCTTCACCCTTGCGGTGAAACTGTGACTTTTTTGAAACTTGGCTCTCATTGCAAAAATGGCGCTCCACGGATGTGCTAGCTAGAAGAAATGGGTGAAAACCCTCGTGAAAACGCAGAGTATTTGCGACGTCTCTTGGGTCGTTTCCGCATTCGAACACGGATAGCCCGTGAGCTGACGGTACCCATTTTCTTGTTTCCTTCGCGAAAACAGGTACCGTGTTCATGAAGGGAAAAAAATATCATCCTGCTCTGCTGCAGAGTGATATTCTTTCGTTGCCTCTCTGCGGTGAACTTGCCAGCGTGTCCCGATGATCCATTTACGTTTGTGCGTGAGCGTAGTGTCGACTCTGCGTCCATATTTTGGAATGGGGATGACGTAAGGCGGCACTGGCTTTTTCAGGTTTCATCATCATCATCATCACCAGCCTGTCTACGTACGCCCACTACAGGGCAAATCCAGGGCATACCGCCAATCAACCCGGTCCTATGCTTGCTGCTGCCACGTTTCACCCTCAAACTTCTTTAATCTCATCTGCTAACCCAACTTCCTGTCTCCCCTCGCGCGTTTGCCTTCTCTTAGAATCCAGTAAGTTACCCATATAGTGACCAGCGGTTATCCCGCCTACGCGCTATGTGCCCGGCCCATGTCCATTTCTTCTTGATTTCAACTATGATATCCTTAACACTCGTTTGTTCCCTGACCCACTCTGCTGTCTTCCTGTCTCTGAAGGTTACACCCATAATTTCCTTTCCATTGCTGGCTGCGTCGTCCTCAATTTAAGTTGAACCCTCTTTGTAAGCCTACAGGTTTCTGCTCCGTAGGTAAGTACCGTTAAGATAGA
>JALIZH010032462.1:0-16188 GCA_030522465.1 Rhipicephalus appendiculatus
TGTAATTATTTAAACTTGGATGAAAATTTCTGCAGTGGTATTGTGTTCGCAGAAATCTGCCAACAATTAAAATTGCATGCACAGATAAACTGATGTATTGTGATTAATTTCGCTGAAAAAACCATGCTATAAAATACCACTCAGATACGCAAAAAGTGTTCGTAGCTGTTTCTCATTCGGACAGAAAAGTACGGCAACACTGTTGCGTGCACAGAACTTCGTTTTAAATTAAAAGTAGATGAAAAAATGAGCCGCCAAATGTAACTTCGAATCACTGAAAAAAAAAAAAACATGCGAGAAAATACCCCACAGACGCAAAAAAGAGCTCGTAACCTGAAACTTGACAGAACAGTGTAGCAACGCTGATTCACGCATAAAAAGTATGTCAACAGTCAAAGCTAAATGCAGAGATAAAGCTAGAAATAGTAAGTAAGCAAGTATCGTTAGAAAAACTTTGCAAAAAACACCCCTCATCCACGAAAAATGTTCGTCGTTATTTTATACTTCGACAGAAAAGCATGGCAAGAGTGTTGCGCATACAAAAGGTTGCCAGAAATCAAAACTAAATACAGAGAAAAGTTGACATATCGTAATTTAATAACTCTCGTTTGAAGAACCATTCGAGAAAATACGACTCATATGCCCAAAAAGTGAGGCAGCTACGTACTAGTGGTGCGTGACCTTGCCTAGAATGTTTGCAAACTCAAACTCACCTCACTCCATCCCTCGACTCAGCTAAACTGCGCTATACAATCCCTTCTCCTCTCACTCCTCCTCCTACTTTCCAGCATCCTGGCTATACTATAGTATACAACGCTTCTATACTATACATACTTACATCTCCTTCTCCTTCCATCATCCTGAACCACACTTCTCTTCCTCTCCCCTTGCCATGCCATAGTATATACGTTTATGTTAGGCTTTCTCCCTGGCATCTTCCTTTCCCTCTACTAACCCTGACAGAACTTTTCCTCACACTCACTTTCCTACCCTTTGATGTACCCACTCTTTAATATACTTTCCCACCCTTTGATATATTAAGGCGAAGAAAGCCTTTAATGTCTCATGCTCACGTCCGTCCGGCGTCCGTCCGTCCGTCCGTCCGTCCGTCCGTGTCTGTCCATCCGTGTCCGTCCATCTGTCCGTGTCCCCGTCTGCCCCTGGCATCTCAACGTCTCGCCCACCAGCCACCTCTCTATCGTCGTCGCCAGCCAGCCCACGTCAACTCGACCAGTAAAGCATCCGTGTTTTGGTCAGACTGAACTCGGGTTCTTCTCCGCTCGGCCGCTCAGCTGCGTTAGAGCTAGATTATCTAGTTTAGATCATTGAACTTACGTTTTGGTTGTAATTAGGAGTGGTTTACTGTGTGCAGTGAACTTTTTACTAAGTGTAATTTTGTGTACATATATAGTTTTCACTTTAATTCTTGATTAAATGTATCATGTGTTGGGTTGTTAAACCAACTGCTTTGTCAATAAGACTCTCAGTGGCTCAGCCATAGAGGGCCGTTACGAACCAAAAGAAGAACTTGCACCACAACACCCAAGGTGCACGTCTGCTTCTTCAAGACTTCTTGTAGAAGTCTCGTCGCTTTTAAGGCGAAAGCCTTTAATGTCTCATGCTCACGTCCGTCCGTCCGACCAACGCCTCCTCTATTTTATTCAATGCCAGTGCAAACGCTCGCCCCTCAATGGGAGCCGCCGGTCCGCCTAAGTTCAGGGAGTGGTCGTGATGTGACGCTACATGTAGGGTAGGGCTGCTTGCGTCACACATGCGTCCGAGCGCTTTCGAACGGAGATTCGACAGACGCGTTTTCCCTCTCAAATATCATGCGTCTGTCCAATTTATTCCTTCGTGTTCCTTCTTTGTAGCTCGAAGCAATGCCGCCGTCGCCTCACAGCGCTCGTGAGCCACCTCTTGCACTGCAAATGCAGCGCATGCACTGCAGCGTCGCAATGACGCGTCCCCATTGGTTGCCCGCATAGCGCCACGAACGGAGACGCGCTATCTTAGAACACCGTGTCTCTTACAAAGCCAGCGGGACCGCCAACATAGTGAACACGAGGGATGCAAGACGCCGCCCTACAGATCTGCACACAACTGAACAAAAAATTACTTCATATGATTTCCGTTGTGAGGCACTATAATACGGGTGCTCTCCCCCATGAACGCAAAGCACACGCGAAGGCTAGGCGATGGGTGAGAGTAGAAAAGGGCTTGAGGAGAGGGCGGTGAACGGCTGGAACGGGCGCATTTGGCTGGCATTGATAAAATAGAGGAAGCGTTGGCCCGACCGTCCGTCCGTGTCCGTCCGTCCATTCGTCCGCCCATCCATCCGTCCGTCCGTCCGTCCGTCCGTCCGTCCGTCCGTCCGTCCGTGTGTCCGTCTGTCCGACCATCCATCCGTCTCCATCCGTCCGTCCATCCGTCCGTTTCTGTCCGTCCGTCCGTCCATTCGTGTCCGTCAGTCCGTCCACCCGTGTCAGTCCGTCCATCCGTCCGTGTCCGTCCGTCCCTCCGTCTGTGTGTCCGTCCGTCCATGTGTCCCTCTGTCCGTCCGTCATTTCGTATCCATCCATCCGTCCGTCCGACAAAACAAAAAGACATGGCATAGTCAGTCGAACGGCCACAAGCTTTCGCCGAACACACTTTGGAATGTACAAAGCGTCCTTCAATTTTTTGTAATTTGCATGGCTATGCGAAGCTTTACCCTCTCCCCTCCTCATTTCCCTTACTTCTCTTTCCCTGTCAAAATGGTTGATTGGGCTAGTTGGTGTTCCATGATTGATTTTCAAGTACGAGCGCGATACGTAGACAGGGACAGGAAAGACACGGACAAGCGCGCTTGTCCGTGTCTTTCCTGTCCCTGTCTACGTATCGCGCTCGTACTTGAAAATTTTCTTTCCCACCTCACTGATATATTATACTATACATGACTATGCTTTAGCTCCTGCCCTCCCCCCTTCCCTCCTCCTCATACTTTATTCCCTTTCGTACGTCTTGATATACTATACTATATATGGTTGCCTTACTCTCTCCCCCTCCTCATCACCCTCAGATCACTTCTCAAACTTCCTTGGCTTTCCCACCCCCTTGCCACTATACTATATAAGGATCTGTTATGCTTGACCCTTACACCTCCTCCTTTCTCTCCTCCTCATCTTCACATCACTCCATCTCACCGTCACTTCCCTTTTTCCACCCCTTCATAACCATCAACTATAGACGGTTATGCGACGCTCTACCCTTTCCCCTCCTCTATTCCCTCCTCCTCACCTTCACTTCTCTTTCCACTCCGTGTTATACTGTACTGTACATGCTTTAATCTTTCCTATTTTCCTTCCTTTATTGATTCCTCTTCGCCTTTACATCCCTCCTTCTCACCCCTCAGCTTCCTTCCCCCCGTTGCTATATTAAACTGAATATGCGATGCTTTACCCTATCTCCTCGTCCTTTCCATTCTTCTCACCCTCACATCAGTCCTCACCTTCGACCCCTCTCACATCACTATGCTTTAATTTGCTTCTCTCTATCCCCTCTGTTAGCTATTGCCTCAATATGTCTCGATAAGATGAATCAAAAGTAGATGCAGAGATAAACCGACACATCGCAATTTAATCAATATCGAAAAAATCATGCGAGAAAATATCACACAGATGTGCATAAAGTGTTCTAAACTGTTCTACACTTAGACAGAAAATGTGGCAACACTGTTGCATACCCAAAAGTCAGTCAACAATCAAATATGCAGAGATTAACTGACACATTTTAATGTAATAAATGTCGTTGGAAAAACCACCCGAGAAAATAATACCAACGCGAAGAAAAAAGCGTTCGTAGCTGTAACTCTTTTTGGACAGGAAAGTTTGGCAACACTAGTGCGTACAGAAAAGTCTGTCAGCAATCAAAACTATACACAAAGACAAACCGACATATAGGAGCTTAATAAATTTCGTTGGAAAAACCATGTGAAAAAATAGCACTCAGATGAACAAAAAGTGTTCGTAGCTGTGTCGGACTTGAACAGAAAAGTGTGGCAACCGTGTTCTGTACCTAAAAGTCTATGAACAATTTCAATACTCAAACATATATGTAGAGATAAACCCGCATATCATGATTTTAACAAACGACGTCGGAAAAATCATGCGAGAAGATACCACTCTTACGAAAAAAAAATGTAATTATTTTTTCTTGGACTGGAAAGTTCGGCAACCATGTTACGTACACAGAAGTCTGCCAACAGTCAAAATCTGACACATATATAAACTATGATATCTTAATTTAACAAATACAGTTGAAATACCCACGCGACAAAATACCAGTCATACAGAAAAGTGTTTGCAATTATTTTACAATTGGACAGGTAAGTGTGCTAGCAGTGTTCCGTACTCAAAAGTCTCTAAACATTCAAAAAGAGATGGATAGGTAAATCCATATGGGTAAATCGACATATCGTAACGTAATAATTGCCGTTGGATAAACCATGCTTTCTGCACCGAGCCCTCTCTACCTTTCATCACCACGTTTTCCTTGCTTTTCATCGAAATTCTGTGCCCATTCTGTAGCATGAATCGAAATTCGGTGTCTCCTATGAGCCGTGTGGTATACAGTTTCAGTGATCATCCCTCTAACTGAGTGGAATGGCTAAGGAAATTTTTGATGCTGTGTATATATGCCAGTAAGCGTATTGCGATGAAAGTAGTTTATTCGCAGTGCATATGTTGTTATACGCCATGTCATGAAAGTATTTTATACTCGGTGGACATCTCATCTGGGAATGGCCGCCAGAGGAACGCCGAGGAGGAGAGAGGAAGACGACGGAGTGCGCGCGTATTATGCGTGGCGCGTGCTGGTGGGAGCTGGGCCTGGACGCTGCAGAATGCTCCTGGGCGTGGCGGGTGCTGCTCTCCTGATCTGTCTTTGTGCCGAGACTGCGGAGACTTGACCGCTTTCCACACTGTTGCGGAAGACGAGGAATCTCCGGGAGGTTGCGCTCCAGGAGGAACCGCGTTCGCGGGGAGACCACGTCGCATGTCCCACAGCATGGCGGTGGCCACCTCCAAGGCTGCGTGATGATCATCGCTGGCAATGGCAGCTCGGGAGCCATGCCGAGGAAGCAAAGGCAAGTGGTCGTCTTGGCTGTCCTGCAATTAGCAGAGAAAAACTGAGCGGACGCATAGGCATCGCATTTAAGGGCGCAACGTTATAGCCCTTCGGGCCTCGTTCGCACCGCTTTTTTCAGTCGCTTGCCATCATTCGCTACTCGGTGTATGCTTGAACCGTGCTGTGAGAAAAGGAACCTTTTCTCACAGCACGGTACCATTTAAAATAGCCACGCTCGAAAGGCAGATGGGGCCCCATACGCTTGCTCTTTCAAACGCTAGCGCAAAGCCTCTGGGGCCGAATTCACAAAGCTCACTTACGATCAAATTTTCGCGCAAGAGAAATTTTGTCGCGTAAGTCGATTCACGAAGCCAAAAAAACCTCGTAAGAGGCCATGGTTATCACATCGGCCGCTGCGATAAAGCGCGCTGCGAGCGTGCAGGAACATGCCAGTAGTGGTGATGCACTTGCTATATCTGCTGACGTCACCGAAAAAGGCTCGTAAGTGGATTCACGAAGCAAAAAAGTTCCGCAGAAATAGCGTGGCTACGAGGAAATGCTAAGAGTGGTTCGGACCACTCTTATGAACAATATGGCTGTTTAGAACATGCAACGTCGGTGGGGTATTTGGGCACTGTGGCTGATTTTCAGCTAGTTCGCGGCCATGTAAGGCTGCGAGATGATTGCTGGTATATTTTATTTTATTTTGGCGCTTTGAGTTTCGTGCGTTGTTTGCTTTGTACGCAGTGGACAGTATTGACACTCGCACTCGTCCAATAAGCTTGGTGTCGCAGTAATTAAGAAAGCTTATTGGTTGTCCGGAGCGAAAAAATATGCAAGCAAAGACTCGTGGTTGGATTAAGACCAAAGTATTACGTGAATGGTCGGTGAAGTCGAAAGCGGCGCGCTATTTGGT
Source organism: Rhipicephalus appendiculatus (assembly GCA_030522465.1). Lineage (NCBI taxonomy): Eukaryota > Metazoa > Arthropoda > Arachnida > Ixodida > Ixodidae > Rhipicephalus > Rhipicephalus appendiculatus. The sequence goes on from JALIZH010032462.1 coordinate 6,020, forward strand.
CAACATTTTTTCTTATGCTGTTGTGCTGCGTCCCACTTCCTCCAATGAGAGGTCCAACGTATGATGATGTACGCAGCATTGGTGGAAAGTACCACCAAAGAGGTTCAGAGGACGACATCAGCTGCTCGCTATTGGAAATAAAAATGAACGGAAGATTTCAGTTAGCTGTTATCAAGGCCTATTACGTGGTTCCACAACTTCTCTAGTTGGATTGGCTTTAACTACCCAATATACACGTTGTCTGAAATGCAGCTGTCGCTATGCACGTTGCACCAATGCAGGGCGGGCTCGTACATTGCAAATCACAGCATATTAGCCATTTTTACGATTCTGCATGAAATCACAAACAAATCCAGCTTTTCGACCTTCACTGTTGAGAAACCGAAATGGAACGCGTTTGTATAGCAAGCAGTCAGAAAGAAATGGCTCCAGTAATTTGAAATGACACCGAAAACGTGTGCGAAAGCTCGCGATTCTCGAGCATATATAAGCAAACTATATTACCGAATTCATGCCTCTTTGACTTTGAGCTGGCATTTAACCTGGCGTGAGCAAATAAATTAACGCTGTTTTCATCCGCTGATATGTATTTTGCTCTAAGAAGCGACAGATTGGCCCGGAAATCAAAGTGTAGATACGGCGAAATCCCCGCCGCTGGCGCCCAGTGTAGCAGACGACAAATGCTAGCAGACGACAGCTTGGGCGAGAGGCGCATTGTGATTGGTTGGGAAGCAGTATTCTCGACATCAGGCCATCTTATGACGTTGCCAAAACACTTCTTTCATCGCGCGGCCCTATCGTATTCGTCATATCTTCCCCCTCGCACATAAGAGCAATTTTTATCTCGCCATCAAAAACGCGCAAGAGCTTTCTACGAGTTCTCTCAGCGCTTGCTCCTGCTGCGTAGTTCGCCAAGACAACATGGCGTCGTAAACAGTGTATGCGTGTGGGTGCCAATTTTCACAAACGCTTCTCGCTTGACTTCCTTCAGCGTTCGACTGGATGTGTTTCGAGTGGACGGTGCGTGTAAGCCGTGTGAAAACCAACGGCAGTGTCTCTCGGGGTGTACGGTGAGGCGTAGCGAAGCTTGTGCCTCGGTGTCTTTATGAAGCGGGGATCGGCGCCTGTGTATCGACGGCAACTAGCACTCGAGGAGCCTGCAATGTGTGTTCGAGTTTCGGTGACAGTTCGTTTGCTTCGCTTTCCAATTTCTCAGTTGGGTGCAGTGCGGCATTTCGAATTGACAGCGCTTTGACACGTTACTTGAGTGATCCCGAGTGCGTACGGTAACGTATGAATTACGTGCTGTATTCGGTTATTGCTTGGCCGCTGGTTAGCCCGTGCGCTGCTATTTTCTCGTGAGCAGTTCAGGAAAAGGCAGTGCTTGAAAGTGAGACAATGTGTGTTGTGAAATATTGGTGCTGTGTTGACATTTCCAAGACTCGTGAAGAGGCTGTGCTCGTGTGACAGAACATTAAAAGACAGCGTTGATGACTGTGTTTTGCCCTGTGAAGTTGCGATGGTGCTTTACGAGTGCTTTAAGGATTTGGCTCTGGGCTCCGCGTATTATTTTTTAACTCGTTATTTCGGCTTTTTGTGCTCATCGCAGTCCGAACGTCGTAATGTGTCGAATCGAAGTCGCGAGCCGATACATTCTCTTGTAAGTGAGGCTGCTTTGGCAGCACGCCTTGACTGTTCTTCGGTGAAAATTTCGAGTTCTACCTGGCAGCGAGAGCCCGTGAACGTCAGTGACGCTTGCCTCCCGAAAGAACACACTTTTCACCGGTGCCTTGCCTTGGGTGACGTCGTAGACCAGCGCCTGCTGACTACAAGTATTCGAGTCCATCAGACACGTCGTTATGCATGGCACTGGAACCTTGACTACCACTGCTCATGGCGAGGTCTCACGCTTTACCAGTGGACGGACACGTCGTGCTAGCCTTGCATTTCTACGTCAACGGCAGCTTCCAGTCCACTTGCCTGTTTGCCGCAGAGCGCATTCCATTCCTGATGACACTGACGGCTGCTAATCGTTCTGCCACCGGTGAGTTGAACTTGAGCAGCTAATTTCGTTGCTATTCGCGTAGTACTATAACGTGTGTAAGCTTTTTTCAGCCCAGCAGATGTAATGTTACCCCATAATGAGTTCCAGTATAAAACATGTGCTACTATCACATATTATACACACACACACACACACACACATACATACATATATATATATACGAAGGAAAGAAGTGTGAACTAAAGGGCTCGTTTGCTTTGTTAAACACATCATTAATGCGAACTAACAGACAATGATGCGAAGGAAAGTATAGGGATAGGGGACTTTATTAGAAGTAATTGTAACGTAAATGTGAAGAAATATATATATATATATATATATATATGTCAGCAGTGTTTATAGTTTGATTTAAGCAGGTGTTTATTTGATTATTAAGAGGAGCCTGTCTACCACACTTGTTAGTGCAGAGGTGTATATTTGATGCGAATTTATTTTTCAGTAGTCATGTAGCACTTTTTCAGGAATTCCCTTGATTTTTCAAAATTTGTTCTATAGAAGATTACCACTGTGGTAGCACTATACTTTACCAGGACACGTATATTCCTGTATGCAAAGCTGAGTATACTTCTGGCGCAAATCGAACGAGAACACATAACACAAAAGAACAGGACGGGTACCGAACTTCCTGTTCTTTTGTGTTATGTGTCCTCGTTCGATTTGCGCCAAAAGTATCCTCAGTTATGAACCAGTACCAACTAGCTCGAACTAGAATTTTGTATGCAAAGCTTACATGGGGATTCAGTTTGTTCCAAAGTGAATATAGCATATTTGATAGCTTTGACGAGAGCTTTGTGTTACTGCCAAATATGTATTCAAGCGATTTTGATGCTGGTTTTTTTTAACGTATCTTTTTTGGCCTCTTCACAGATTGCAGACTTTCCCAAGGTCCTGGGACACATCAATTGCACGCACTCACAAAACAAGCCTCCTCATGACTTGTATATATATATATATATATATATATATATATATGTCAGCAGTGTTTATAGTTTGATTTAAGCAGGTGTTTATTTGATTATTAAGAGGAGCCTGTCTACCACACTTGTTAGTGCAGAGGTGTATATTTGATGCGAATTTATTTTTCAGTAGTCATGTAGCACTTTTTCAGGAATTCCCTTGATTTTTCAAAATTTGTTCTATAGAAGATTACCACTGTGGTAGCACTATACTTTACCAGGACACGTATATTCCTGTATGCAAAGCTGAGTATACTTCTGGCGCAAATCGAACGAGAACACATAACACAAAAGAACAGGACGGGTACCGAACTTCCTGTTCTTTTGTGTTATGTGTCCTCGTTCGATTTGCGCCAAAAGTATCCTCAGTTATGAACCAGTACCAACTAGCTCGAACTAGAATTTTGTATGCAAAGCTTACATGGGGATTCAGTTTGTTCCAAAGTGAATATAGCATATTTGATAGCTTTGACGAGAGCTTTGTGTTACTGCCAAATATGTATTCAAGCGATTTTGATGCTGGTTTTTTTAACGTATCTTTTTTGGCCTCTTCACAGATTGCAGACTTTCCCAAGGTCCTGGGACACATCAATTGCACGCACTCACAAAACAAGCCTCCTCATGACTTGTAGCACCCGTACAGAAATAGGAAGGACTTATGCTCCCCGAACGTGCCAGTATTTTGCAATGGTGGGGGTGTCATCGTACAGCAGACCTCGAAGTGGCAGCCTCATCTGGATGAACTGTGCTCTGCCGGGGAGCCTTGAGGGCACAAAACTGCATCATGGTTGGTTGCTACGTTAATTATTCTTTAAGTGCAGATGGTGAAGTACACACCACTTAATGTGCACACATTAAGAACCCAAATACCATTGCTAACAGTGGATGCCTGTATACTGACACAGCGATGCCAATTAGACTCTTAAGAAGAAGCAAACTGCAAGATAACTGACAATGTCGAAAGTGTGAAGTCTGCTGCTTATGAAGTTAACACCATACATGTGAGACTGAAAAGCTTGTGATTTTGAAATTGCACAAATACTTTCATTACTTATAGAGCTCCTGAGCTTGTGACTTGCTCTGTGGTTCAAGTGCTCTGCATGGAAATAGCAAGTGAGTGAAAGCCGCTTGGCTGTTCAAAACTTGTAGGGAGAAAGAGCTATATGGCAAATTCGATAGGGAGAACAGCAGCACTCAAAAGTACGCTGAAAGTGCTCTCTTCAGAGCTGGCGGGTTTCAGTGGTCGAACAGGAGTGAGGCAGGAGCAGTATGTAGTGCTCTCGCCTGAAAAGCGGAGTAGGCGCACTACGACGAGAGTCACGTGACTTTTAAACGTCACATTCTCTGTTTGTTTTAATTTTGCTTTAGCCGGTGAGCGCGGCGGCAAGTGTAGCAACCATGTGTAGACTGATATCTCTAATGTTTGACACTACGAAGCGTACACTGCTACGTTTGCTGGATGCGCACAAACATGTAACTATGGCGAACAAGGGACTGAGAGATTTGAGGCGTATTTCGCCGCCCTCCAGTAGAGAGTGCTGGGCCTTCGTATGTTTTGGTCACATGGTATATTTCTGCCCACTCGTCAACCTCTCACCTGCTCTCCAGACTCTTGCCGCATTCCAGTGGCAGATCGAGTGGCCCTGCACTTAGTGCTTTGGCCTTTACTCCTCACTGCACGACGCCCCTACTTCTGTTCTCTCAAAGAAACTCGCGAATAGTTCAAGCCTCAGGCCACACAAGGGCAGTAAATGCGCATTTTACCTTACATAGCTTGTCTTTTTTTCAATGTTGTAGCATGTTGTATTTCTGCCTTACATGTTCTCAGCACAATTACATAGTGATGTGTTTATTTCTACAAATCATATGTGACCCAAGTACACGCTTGTTGATCTCTAAAGGTGACTCTCTGTATGCCTGAAAGCCATGGATGCTCTCCCTGCTGTCTGTGGCTGGCCTAGCTGAGCAGCAGTACAGTGCAGCTGCCACCCGTGCAAGAGAAGTCATAGAGCGCACCTTTGGTGTTCTGGGCAGGACACAGCCTATTCGTCTGGCATGGTACTGACATCAATAATAATCATGGTGAGTGTTTGTGGCAGCCGTAAGAGACCATTAGCATGAATTTGCAGATAATGAGTGTGTTTGTTGCTTACGATTCCTAATGAAGTGCATTTTTTTTAAAGTGTACTTTTTTAGGAAAAAATAGCTGCGGGCAACAAGCCCACTTATAATCCACAAATGATTTGTGTTTTCTGGTTACATAATTTTGAAGTTAAGAACATTAGCTGTTGTATTATAGCATAGCGTAACATGAGTAACATAGTAAACTCACTTTTGGTTGGCTTCTTGCACTTAGTTTGAAGTCGAAATAGAATGTAATTTATTGACTTATATGCCTCACTTTTAGGCAGAAGTTCATTGCCATCAATATGAACATCGTAGTTATCCATTTGTACTGTAAAATAATTTTTTCAGTCTTCATTATTTATGTCTCCATGATGAGACTTTTTTCTTCTTTTCTGTTGTTTCTTCACACTTGTCATCGGCTCCTAAAATTACGACAGCTATAGTTCGTGCATGTTTATCAACTTTATACTCCTACACATAAGCACGGTTGTAACAATCATCTGTATTTTTCTATGTTCCAGCAGTATCATGGGATCAGGTGCCCCATGGTCATGTACAGTGTATCTCGAACAGAGCGCAGAAGACCAACCAGTAAAGAAAGACTACCAGTGACTGTGTGCCGCTGTTCAAAATGCACGTCAACAAAAAGAATACATTGTGATGGCTGGAGCAGTTTACATTGTATGGTGACAATCTGCACAGCTGCAGTTTAGTTTCTGAGCACTGCATCATTCAGCCATTTGTTTGCACCTTAGCATTTACAAGCAATTAAATTCTTTACTTAATGTACCAAATCATGACATTAATGTAAAACACACTGTAGTGGTAGTGCGCAAATTGATGTGAGCTACCTAAAATTTTTAGCATGCACGTAAATCAAAGTGCCTGCGTGTCACTGCATTTCACTGCCGTGGGAGAGAGCAGCCATGGTCGACAACCAAAATCGTGTTTTCATGTTTGGTAGTGGAAAAATTCAGGCCATTGAATTGGGTAATTTTTCACTTGGTCGATATATTCCTTCAGGACACATTAGTATAGCAAGCACGATTTCATGTGTGTATATGCTCTGGAAAGAACTTCTACATGGATTATTTAGGTGGACGAGGATTGTCGCTATTCCTAGTATATCCAACACCAGGCTTTAGCACCTGTGTAATGTTATCCCGTTGCCTCTCAGTCCTCTTGAACAGTTGACCTGTCTGTTTGTACTGTGTAAGTTTTAACAGTTTTTTATACTGTGTTTGCTACCATAGGTTTCTTCCCTAATGTAATTGTATACTCTGCCAACTGTTTATCACCTATGCAGCTTTCCTCGTATTACTGCTGAAAGTACTCATTGCATTTGGTGTGCAACTATACCATACATTTACTTCTCTCTTTTGATGCATATGTACCATGGTTTGGCCATAAGAGTGCTGCTGGTGTGCTCTAGTCTTGAAGCTGGCGACTTCCAACAAATTTGAAGCTGGAAGTAACGATGTGCTTATTATCATTACTACTATAATCAGATAAACTGTCCAAGCTCCTTGTAAATGTATTTAACATTCTGTAAACTGTTCAAGGTAAACGTTCTTAAGTTTTTTTTATTGCGGTCCTTGATTTATGCACCTGAAACACAGTTACATTGTAGTGGCACATTATAGACTGTGATTCTGTAAATTTGTGCTCAGGACATTGCAGCTGAGGCCAGCCGCAAGATAAACATGCAGGGCACTGAAGCATCACGTCACGTACATTACAAACAGTCCTTACCCAGCAGTGCACTGAAATTTTTCCAAGCGAAATAAGAGACTACTGGATTAGAACTCTGCAGATGTCCAGACTTTGAAAACGTTGTGAGTAGTGTTTTCAGGAAAAGCAATGGGTCTTGATATGCCAACAGCAGCATTGTTTGCATGCGGCGAGGAGCTTAGTAGCAGCGAATTGTTTTATTTATGTATTGTCCAATATTTCTCTGAGCTGTGCCAATTTTTCAGTCCATGTCACTGAACATTGCTTGTTATTGTGTGGAGAATGAGCTGAACTATGTATGAACTTTGTGTGATCTTGCAGACATGACCCATATTGTGATACACTGCCCTCGTCTAGCATGGCATTGTGAGGGGCTCTCTCATATTTTGTCGTGGGCTGTCAACCCATGAAGATGTATAAAAATTGCATGTAAGTAGGGAGCAACAAACTATGCTGTGTGTGTGTTTGTGTGTGAGAGAGTGAATGAATGAATGCTTTTCATTTAGTGTAACTTTCATAAGAACTTTGGTGACTTTCTTTGTCCTATTTGTATTTCTCAAGTATGTTTCCTACTGCGCAAAAATGAGTGCAACCTTACGCAAAATGCGTGCATTCACAGAAGGTGTTTCATTTTACAACGAACACTCGTGAGCAAGAAGTTGGGAAATCTGGAACAAACCAGCAAAAATAAGTTTATAGCACAGCTCCTCTGTATAACATTGCTTCTACACATTGTGCTTGCCGAATATGTGGATTTCAAGTGTTCAGTTTCAACCAGCATAACCAAGCATTCGCCCGTGGCTGTACATATACTTGTATATATGTGCGTGGTATTTTTGCATATTGTCATACGTGTTGCCAATTGCTATTAAGGGCAGAAACCTAGTCAAGCTAAATACGCGGATTTTTGTCTGTACACATGTCATCTGTACTGTAACTGCTGTTGATAAAAAAATAAACTTGGGTATAACATTCCCGTGCAGTCACCAAGAGAAGAGTAGCCGTCTCTGACTCAAATGAATTTGCCGCAGTCTTTTCCCAGGCTGTTTCGCTTGGGACAATCGGGGACCCTCAGCTCAGAACTCGATAGCCTGCTAGAGTTATTTATAAGCATTGGCAGAGGCATTACACGGAGGTACGCAACACGACAGGGACCGAGAGAGAAGACGCAAACACAGCACTGTGTGTATTTACTGTCTGCCCCTGCCGTTTCGCGCTTCTGCGTGTAATGAATCCCACCCAACTAGCACGAAAACGTGTCCCGACAAAGGCCGTCATCTTGGTCACAAGCAGTTAGGTCACCGCGTGTGTCTAGATTTTCTCGAAAACATCGTGGTATCTTGACTGGTCCTCGAATAGCTAGAGACGTCAAAAGTAATTGCCCGGGTATTATAATTAGGTTTCGGGACTCGGTGCTCTTGCGGCAGTAGTGGTTAGAAGAAAAAAAATCTTATTTCTGAAATCCATGAGGGAGCATGCCACAGCACTTTTCGCTCGAAAGGGGAGTCGAAGAGAACGGAAAGGGCACCTTCTCAAGATAAGAGTGCCCGCAACACATAACTACAGGCCGTGCAACCTGCTGTTTCATTAAAAAAAAGTGGGTTCTTGGCGACACTGCGAATCGAACTCGGTGCCTCCTGCATTGTAGTCGGTCGCTGTAACCATTAGACTACCGCGGCAGCGCTTGAGATGAGTTGGCCACTGTAGTGCTAACGCAAATGTTAATATATCTCCTTTTGCTAGAAATACGCCTAACGCAAAAGGTCCGGCAAAACTCGATAAAAAAAAATAAAGGCTCGGAATTCGTAATGAATTCGCCTGAGGCCACTCGAAGGCGAAATCCATCGAGTGTAAATACATGACTGTATTTTACATTGACGTACGATATTCACTAATCAACTATCGCTAATTAACTCACTAATGTCACTTTCATTCAATCAATACTCGGTTTGTTTCGCTTATCGTCGTTTAAATAAACTGTCACTAATCAGATCACTGCTTAATTTCCTTCTATTCTCATATATAAGCCCGGTCATATTCTCGCTCGCTTTTGTGTAGCTTTCGCTCCCATACACGTTAGTAAGTAACGCGAACAAATCTTGTATGCTCTCCAAGCAACCGGTGCCGTTCTGTGGAAGCTTGCCATGACGTCTGCTGCGCCAGCGGATCCTCTTCCTAACGTTCTTCTCTATCGATTCGTTTTCACTCTTTCGAAAAAACGATGGCAGAGACACGCAAGCGCTGTCTTTTTTCCTTTTTTTCTTTGCTAAACGCGTAGCACGCGCGCCTCGATTCACGAGGCACGTGTGATCATGTCACTTCAGGCCGATACGCAACGTTGCTTGTTTTATTTGTTTGCTCACGCAAACGCTGCAAAAGATGAAGTGACCTGCAGCGCATTGTTTTCTGAAAAGTATAAGCACGTATAAACTGCCCGACGAAACTTTCTCGTTTTACGTGTTCACACATCTAAGCGTACGGCTCTTCTCTTATTCTGGCCCTGTCAAAATGCGGCAATGAATTGAACCTGCGACAAGATAGCTCATGATACCTCTCTCTCACTGCTGCCTTATATTACTGAATAGTTTCTACCTAGGCTCGCAAGCTGCTCCAATGTCTTTTGCCAAGACGTTTGTAAGAAATACAACCTTTTACGTCTAGCTAAAAAACAGCCTAATGGCCACCACCTTACCGTGCTTGAACACGCCTCGTGAGTTGAGTGCCATCGCAGCTTCATGAATAAAACTAAACTATTGCACGAAGGGGGAGACGTTTGGATCACATCTTCAAACCTTCAATGTATCAATTTATGTGCGCTTTCATAGGAGCGGTGCGTCACCTACAGTTGGCTAGATAGCGCACGGATTCTTGCTTAACGCCACCGAGCAACAAGATACATATGGTCATTCATCAAACGCGAGCGCTTGACTTCGTTCAGGCCCCGCGGACGCCTGCTGCAACGCGGCGGCGCGTAAGCGCTGTAGCAGACGCCCGGAACTGGAAGCTGAGAAGCTGCGAAAAGACATGGGCTATCATCGTATACTCTCGATGCTAGATGCTTTGCGTGCTGCCTTGCTATTATCGGCGCACACTTCTTTCTTTCCTTGTCGTTTCATCGGCTTTCGCGTTGCCTCCTTGCCCTCAAAAGTCACGCGTAAGTTAAATTCGTGCCATTGCTATCGCACTCCCTCGAGATACGAGAATGCTTGGCTAAGAAACTGCGTAGGCAAGAGAAGGCTTTTGTGAATTCGGCCCCTGCTGTTTTGAACGCCAGCAGCGGGCGAGTAAAC
>JALIZH010032463.1:0-22231 GCA_030522465.1 Rhipicephalus appendiculatus
ACCAATGTAGGGTAGGAGAAAAAATCACAATGCGGCATTTTTTCTTCACATTGTGAAGCATCAGTCGCTATGATCGTTTTTATTGGCTTATGTACCAGGTAATCCCTTAATATAGCTTTTAAAAAAGCTGTTGGACATCAATATTGCATTTTTCGGAAAGATATCGTCAAACTGTATTTTAATAGAGTTGTTGTTGTTACTGATAAAAGGCACGTCATTAATTTTAACGCTTAATTCATCTAGAAGGCTCTGTATAACCTGAATTTAAGGCGTATGAAATCTCGGCCAGTAATTTCCAAAAAAAAAAAAACAAGTCAGGACGGTCAATAAAAATTGTTTCTAAACGCCTTACAGGGGGATTCATACAACCTGAGAAATGACTGGGCTGCTAATAATTTAAAACGGGTAGCAAGTGAGGGAAGCCTAGCTTCCAGATACAAGACCTTGATAGCTACAAATTTAGGCAGCCCCAAGGATAGTCTCAATGATTGTCTCTCGAGGACTACAAGAGCATGTAGCTTGTAAGCAGGCGCCCCGGCGTATAAAATGCACCCAGACTCTAGCACGGGGCGAATATACATGTAGTACACTGAGAGAAGAGTTTTTCTCCGCATACCTAAACGACTATTGCTAATTTTGCTTAATAATCCAACCACGCGTCCACCCTTTGCTGCAGTGTATTCAATATGTGGTTTCCAAGACATGGATCGGTCGTAAATCACACCAAGATATTTCACATTCTCAACTTGTGGAATACTCTCAAGATGGTAAGAGAGTGAGATGTAAATAGGATCTTTGAATGGAATTGTTAAAAGAGATCATTTTCTGACATTTAAATACAGATGTATACTATCAAGCCAACTTTCTACGGCTGATAGGTATGACTGTAATATTTGAAATAGCTTATGAATATCCTCTGCTGATGAAAAAAATGCAATGTCATCAGCATATACATACGTGTGTACGTCCTGATGTCGTAGAATAGAACTCATCAAAATATTGAATAATGCCGGGGAAAGGACTGCCCCTTGAGGAACACGTCTTGTTTGCACGTACGTAGAAGACGAGATGCCACTTTGGGAGCAATAGAATGTTCTGTTGCGTAGGAATTCCGCAATCCATGATTGTATATAGTTCGGAAAGTGAAGGTTGTTCAGCTGATTAATTAACACTATATGCTCAACGCTGTCATATGCTTTGGCAATGTCGAGTGTAACTAACGCAGCATATTTTCTTTTTACGCTTAGCTAATTTAATGCGACTTTCAAGGTCTATATGGGCCTGCCATATAGAACATCCTGATCTGAAGCCAATTTGCGATGGATTTAGAATGTCTCTTTCATTAATAAAATTTGTTATGCGAATGTTTAAAATTCTCTCGATTAATTTTACAAAATTCGAAGTTAGTGCAATGGGCCTAATGTTATCTAATACACACCCCTTACCCGGAACTTTAAGTAATGGTATTATCTTAGCTATTTTCCACTCTAATGTTAGCCATGCCATTCTTATTGAATAATTGATTACATCGAATAGGTACTCTTGGGATTCTTTATATATCATTTTCAGCATGGCCGACGTAACTCAGTCAGGGCCAGGAGCCGCTGATGGAAGGTTAGCTATTACCTGTGATAATTCATCCCCGGAAGCTTCTGTGAAGTCATCATCACTTAATGCATGCAGCGGAGGTGGTGATAGTTGGCAAAAAAAAAAAGATGCTCCAACCGCTTACCAATTACTTCCAGCGAATTTTTTATTTCTTCGGGAGACAAAATGATAGAATCTGCATTGACGGACTGCGGAATCATTTTCTTTTTACGTAGGTATCTATATTAATGCAATTTTATTGTTGGATTTAGAAAGGTATTCGAATGTCCGAATGTCGTAATCTTCTTTCGCCTTGGCAACTGTACGTTTAAAAGCAGTTGCGCAGAACTGGTAATCTTTCCAGTTTAGAGGGCACTGATTGTGCAATAGCCTTTTCCAGACTGCCTTCCTGCGCCTATAGTCTCTCAAGCAATCATCATTCCACCAAGGAGAATTAGAGTTCTGCTTAACTGACGCGACCACAAATTCAGATTTCTCGCGGGAATTATTCAAAACAGAACATACGCTCTGAGCCTTCAACTTCGTGCTTTTGTCCGATAGAGAAGCCCGTGAAGAAATCAAGGAATTAGTAAACTTCGAGTAATTTATAAACGTACGAGCTTTAGAGATTGATGAGGCTACCGAACTTACTATTTCGAAGGTAACCGGCAAATGGTCGCTATTTGTAGCGCAATCAACCTCTGCCCAAGATGAAACATTAAGGTTGGAGCTTGTAAAAGTTAAATGCAGCGCTGAAGAAGTCTGACCACTCACGTATGTTGGGCTTCCTGAATTTAGACATGTAAAATGATTATCTTGGGCCCAATCCCAAAAACGGCTGCCACGCGCATCAGTTGTTACCCCCCATGTGACATGATGGGCGTTGAAGTCTCCTGCTAATAAAATATTTCCTCCACACGTGGAAATTACAGTATCCAATGGCCGAGTGTCATGCACGCCTGAAGGAAAGTAAGCATTTGCTACTGAAAAAGCCTGACCAGACGGGAGAGTTATGCTAATAACTAAAATTTCATATTCCGGGGAGAGTAGCTTTAACATCAATTTTGCTTTCTGGCAAAGTCTGTTTGAAATCATTGTGACTATTCCACCACCTCTCGTTGGGCGGTCTAATCTGAACGAACGGTAATTCCTAAAGTAAAAATTGGTGTTTGGAACAAGCCAAGATTCTTGCAATAAAATTAAATGAGGATTTAACTTAGCACACAGGCAATGTAAATCAGTAATTGCAGCAAATATCGATCGACAATTCCACTGCAAAACTCAAAGGGACGCTATTTTGGCGGAAGAATTGTTGAGGAGACAACTTTCTCCAAAATGCTTTCATTTAGAACTTTACTGGGTCCCCTCTCTTCTTCGTGCTCGTCTTTCAAGCGCATCCAGTTCATTGACATGCATATGAGCCATGCTCTCAGGAGAACAACACCTGCAGTAGGCATTCTAGGATAGTTTTAAACTGCAAATGTTACTCGCACAGACGCTGCTTTCCTTGCGGCACGGTTGAAGTGTCCACAGGGAAGCGAAGGGAGGCTACCGATTGAGATAACGATGCGAACAGGATCGTTTACGCCATCACGTTCTACACTTAAGGCGTAGCTCAAGCGTCCTGCAATTTCTTTTCCTTGTGACATGGTTGAGGTGTCCACCGAGAAGCGAATCTAGGCTAGCGAAATAGAAGGCGATGTGGACGTGTCGCGATTGCGCTATCGCGTTCCACTCTTGAAGGAGGAGATCCAGCGTCCCTCAAGATTTTGTCGACGTCCCCTTTCGCTTTTTAGACTTTTGCACCCAGCGTACTCAGTCAAGTTTCTTCCTGCACTTTAACGTACATCTAAAGCTACTTAAGCGACTGTCGTGGCATTGTGCCCCATTTAACTCTTTCCATGACGGTGGTCACCCCAGGTAACCACCTTTTCTTAATTTTCTCCTCTTGAAGCACGTGAACGGATTTTAAACACGTCGGATTTTAAGGGGCGCAGTTTTTAAAGCAATTGACAATATTACAGAGATGACGCTACTTCGTTTGGGCTTCAATTTGACATGTTACGTTTGTTTTCTTCCGGCTGCCATCGTCTTCAAGACGCGCTAGATGGCGGACCCGATATATTTTTATAGATATAAAAGTATATCTTGCCCTTATTATGTTGATAGTGCAGGACAGCATGCTGTATGAGTAGCTAACACTAAGGAATATAGAAATGAAGAGCTGTACTCAGTGAGTACAGACCACCATGTCGCGAAGTTTTGTGGTCACTTAGGGTGACCACCATGCATGAAGGGTCTTAGAAGGCTGGTAATACATATTACGGGAGCGGCGGCTGCGGGCGCGCCGACCATAGAAGAAGAGAACGATGAACGATGGCGCGATCGCAGCTCGCGCTCAGTGGCCGCTGACAGGCAGTCGCGGCCGATGCTTGAACGAGTAAAGACGTGCCCCTTTGTGTCTAGGTTTCGTCTCTAAGGGCTTCCGGGCCAGCCACCGTCCAGAACCCAACAATACATATTCTCTAAGCCGCAACTTTCCTGAATTGTGCAATTCCTGATATCGACCTTACGCGTTGTCCAACAGATCGCCTTTAGTACGCCAACACGAAATATGGCAATGAAGCGCCCATAGCAAGTGTACAACCTATGTACTGTCCTTATTCTGTTGATAGCGTAGGACATCGTGTCATCCAAGCTGCTAATACCAAGGAGTCTAGAAATGGAAAGCTGTACTCGATCAGTATACTGAGCACCGCGTCGCTGAAGTTGGTGATTACCTGGGGTGACCACCATGCCTGAAGGGCCTTCGAAAAAGTGGCAATATATTATTTTCTATCGTTCTAACGGAGGTGTTTTGCAAGATATATACAAGCGCCCTCAAGAATGAGATGGATGTGCGCTACATACAATTGCCCTTTGCTCCTGCGGGAAAGAAGGAGTGTTTTGCGCCTTTTCACCGAAAGTCACCAGTAGACCTTTACTGCATGGTGGTCACATAGGTGACGCCCTCATATCTTCTGAACTAAAATTGCCATTTTTTTTTCTTGTGAAAAAGTCATCTTCTGAATTTCCACGTACGCAAGTAGTAATCTCTAGTAACCCTGACACGCTAAGTAGTAACGATAATAGTTACTACATGTTAAGAAAAAAAAAAACATAAGCCAAGGAAGGAAAGAAGAGGAGGGAAAGGAAAGGCAGGGATGTTAAGCAGTCTAGTAGGAGCGGTATGCTACCCCTGCACTGGGGAAAGGGGTGGGGGGAGTTTTAAAGATGGAGAAAGAGAGAAAGAGGAGAGAACACGCACACACAAAGTCACACTTCACAGTCATCAGAGCCATAAGTCTATAATCGCCGGTGCAAGTCTGTTGCATTTCAGAAGTGGAGTACTGCCTTCGTCGCCTTCCCCGTGATGACCTCTCGGGTCGACATTCCAAAATAGTTTCTGCCGTTATCGATCTCTGATCTATGTGAGCTAGAGCGGCCAATGGTACTAAACGTGTCAGGGGAGTTAGTAAAGGCTGCAGTTACTACCTGCTTTTTACGTGCAGGTTGGTTCGCCGCAGTGGGTATGCGCCACGAACGAAAGATGAAGCCGTTAAACAACGTGGCGCGTGCGCTCGTGCTTCGAAGATTGTGGGCATGCGGCCGTGGTACCAGTCGGACGAGGGCTAACGCGGTCGCGTAGGCGGGCGGCACTTGGGCTGACCGACACCGGACGCCTCTCTGTGCGTGGTCCGCGCCAGCGCGTGCACCCCCTGCGGTGGTGAGTGACCTCGCATGCTGTCTCTTTCACATACCGTTGAGGACTTGTTGCGGCGGTGCCCTTGCAGGAGTCAAAGTTGTGGCTACACTTATATCCCAATGCCTTATACCCGATAGCGGTAGCACTCTCGCTATTTTAGCTTATTTGACGTTAGTACACAGAGTTCAGTCCTTTCGTACTTGATCCACCGTGCCGTAACGCGGCGCTCTTAATTTTCTTTTGGTACAAGGCAAGCTCAGCACTACACTTGAAGCTTCTTCTAAGTTCGTTATTTTGTCGCTAGAGGCATCCTGCGCAGTATGTCTTGTAGACAAAATAACACAAAAGTAGTTAATTCGCGGTTTGCCGATGAAGATAGCCCACAATTTTATTGACAGTTATGCCCTAGATAATGTGACGCACGAATAAACCGTATTCGTCGCGCCGTATTTGTCACGACAACCAATAGCCAACATGTCATTTGCTTCTACCACTGATCTCCACTAGGTTTGCTGGATGGCGCTTTGCTGCTGCCACGGGCGGGCGCGCGCACGGCCACCGGAAGCTTAAGGGCTCGTCCCGGAAGTCAGTCGTCTGCTGCGCTTCTCAGTCGTTGATTAGCGTTCATTCTGGCTTGTAGTTCACACCCTATTGCATTTTTAACGATGTAATTTTCTGCCAGACCACAAATAATATGCTACAGAAACATGCGACGTGAATATGAAGCAGAATTTAGCAGATAAACAGAAGGAAAAGGTCTCTTGTGTCTTGGTTTTAGCGGACAAGGCGCTGCTCGAATGGGATTCACTCTGACGAAAGGCCACTACGACCGATGAAAGTATGCGTGTCTTGCAAGATGTTAACCGTCGTAAAATCACTTAGCCGACAATCAAATAGCGAGCACAAAAAGACGATAAGCGAGTTCAATATCAACACTAAAGAAGCTGACCGGCACAGAAGTTTCGGTTATGGGGCTGCAGTGCCTGCGCTGCTTCCTCCTATTATAACTGAGAAAACGAATATACTAAAAAGTATACTCTAGGTACTATGCTACAACCCTTCGCAGTACCGTAAGTGAAAGCAGTCAAATATATTCCTAATCAGGGCGTAGTGTAAGTGTGAACCAGGGTAAATTTTGCTCGATGATTAGTAATTTCTGGGGTGTTACGAGCCTAAATCACGATATGATACGATAGGCACACCTTAGTGCAAGGCTCCTGATAAGTTCGACCACTTAGGGTTCTTTCACATGCACCGACATTGCAAAGCACACGGACCTCTAGCATTTCGCCTCCATCGAATGCGACTGCCGCGGCCGTGATCGAACACGCTTATTTCGATGTCAGCAGCCGAGCACCGTAGCCACAGAGCCACCACAGCGGCAGGTCTGCTTGTACAGTTTACGGCACAACAAGCAGGCATTTTTGGCGAAATGCGAACGACACCGCCCATACGCAGCAGCAGTAGCAGCAGCTATGCTTGCACGGCGGCCATTTGCCATACTTCCGGGACGAGTGCTCTAACTTCCGGTGACCGCGCGCCGGAGAGCTCGAAGCGCCATCCAGCAAACCTAGTGGAGATCAGTGGCTTCTACAGAGAAACTGTGTTAGTGTGGCATTTGTTATCGTCATTGTCATAGAAGTAGTAGTAGTAAACGTCACGCAGCTCACGCGACTAAGTGAGTGAATGAAATAACTATATTTGATGCCCGGCGAGAACGCAAACTCGTCGCGCACATGACTAGTCGTTAAACCGACGTGACGGCTGCATCATAGGAGTACATATGTAATGTCTACAAAATTTCATCCCCAGCACTGCAACCACAGTTGACGATTCACGAACATTACGGTCTATTTGAAAAGCAGTTCCGAGACCTGGCTTGGCTCTGTGCTAGAATACTTGATTGCCACGCAGAATGCAGGTGTTTTATTCCTGCTGGGAACCTGACACTTATTCTTAGCATTCGTCATGTCAACGCTGCCGATGTCAGCTTTCTCTTAACGTTCTCGCGTTAGAGTTACCAATGTCTGTTGTCGCCGTTCTTGGGTAGATATAAACTGTCAGTCACCTGTGGCACATATCCATCCGTCATATACGGGTATGTGCCACACGTGGCTGGCGGAAAAGGTTGACGACGTACGCGACGGGATTGTCACATTATTATTGCGATAGCAATTATATGGACACTCTCGGCTGATTTTGCCGTCGCCGTCTATCGACGCCGTCATGTCCCGGATATGTATATGTATGTGTATATATAAAAAGGCATAAAGAAAAATAAATCAGCAGAAAAAAATTCCAAACCACCTGAGCGGGGATTCGAACCAGCGACCCCTCGCTCCGCAGCCTGCTGCTCTAGCAATCACAGCCACACGCCATGCTCATGCCAGCGATATAACGGCGCGCTATTCATATGCACCATTTGCCGCTCGCGGAACGCAGATCTCGGAACAGCTGGAGCGTGTTTTCTATCACGCAACGCTTTAACATTTTCTTTCAAATTCAAAACTTCCCTTGAGACGCGCACGAAAAAGTGGCTTTCCTCTGTACCACTCATGATGTAGAAGGAAAAAGAACACCGGGCACACTTGGCGTCAGACGCCACCTCTTGGCAGGAGACGCACAGGGGTCATTCCACGTGCCGCCTTTTAAAAGAAAAAAGAAGTATCAGACAGCGTCGAAAAGTCATATAATCAATCCTTGGCCAATCCCCCTGAGTGGGTATGAGCTATGTCAGAGGCAACAACAACAACAGCGTCGGCTTCTGCATTGTGGACACTCGCAGCGCGTTGCTCAAATACAAACACGTAACAACTGCGACAGTTGTTAGTTCACGCTTGTCCTGTGTATACCTATGCGTCCTTTTCGAGCGTCCTTCTTTGTGCCGTAGCGGCGCGTTGCAAGTATCGAGCTGCTTGTCGTTCTTCGTGTGACAAATTAATTTCTTGCTATCGCATTCATTGCTTCGCCTTGGGGGGCGAAACTGTGACTTTTTTCATGTCACGACCAGCGAGTCATATTTTTCAAACCATCTTACCCTCCCATAATAATTTTGGCTTACCCCCAAGTTATGGGGGTGATAACGAGAGCACCCAGACGTAGGCGGCTGAATAGATAGATAGATAGATAGATAGATAGATAGATAGATAGATAGATAGATAGATAGATGGATGGATGGATGGATGGATGGATGGATGGATGGATGGATGGATGGATTGATGGATGGATGGGTGGATGGATGGGTGGATGGATGGGTGGATGGATGGGTGGATGGATGGAGGGATGGATGGATGGATGGGTGGACACGCCCAAAGTGCCTGCAGTACGCAAAGAGATGCTTCGCATTTAAAATATCGTGATGAACCGCGAGGCGCTCAATCACCGCCCAAGAATTCGGCACAAAATGTTAAAAAAAAAAGGCTTTAACATGCAGCCCCTAATCGGTGCTTGAGGCCCGTGTGTTCCCTCAATGTGTAGTGGACCAGTGGAGTGAGTACTGCGATTTGATGAATATCTGCGGACAATTCTAATAGGAGAGGAGATGCGTAGGCAAGTGTAGCTTTAGTAAGGCAAGACTTTGATGAGAGAGGTGAGATGGTAAAAACCTCGTCAAACCTGCAGCTCTGCTGTGACGCTGCCCTGAGCGACTTAGTTCAATCTGTGCATGTTTTTGGTACGAAAAGGCTCGCATTTTTTTTCCAAATAAGGTTATTTTTTGTTTTGTCAACACAATAATGATATCGAGCGCCCTTGATGTTTTTTTATAACCAGCAATTTTATCATGAATTAAGTACTGCGGGAAGGGTGATGCGTGTGGTTTTTGCTAAAGCTAAGGTACTGAACATTTCTAAAGCAACAATGGCGCAGCAGTGCAAGTTTACGCTACATGTAGTGCAAAATGTTCTGAGTTTTGGCATCTCTGCCAAGGGAACAAACAGCTGCAACGACTACAGTTCGTACCCTTGCTTAGTTTAATGTAGGCTAATTGGCACCTACTGCCTTCCAGCCACATAGGGTGCTGGATCCAGCTACGCGAAGAAGGCTTTTGTAGACTGCCATATTCAATAAACTCGGCTGTATTATTCGTGCAGACAAGAGGCATGGCTCCAGACACCGGACGGGCCTCTCGAGCGGCGTCCCAAGGCACAACAAACACCGACGCCCAACACACCGCGTCCGGCTGGTGAGAGTGTTAAAATCACTGAAGCGTTTTATGTATTGCCACGTCCGCCACTTTTTCTGTTTTCATGTAACCGATGCGTTAGAAGTGTAACCATTGCACTGTCCACGTCGCGTCGGTATGTTACCAATTGTTTTAGATTCTTCTTATAGAGACGCCAGGAAATACGAGGGGCATTTGGAGTGCCAAAAGCGTGTTCACGGAGCCTCTAGCGCAACCCTCGACTGACTGCGGCTATGGCTGCATTAGCCGCAAAAAGAAAGGTCTCCACGTATCCGCTGCAGAAACGCGCATTTGGATACATTGTCCTTTCTAGTCATGTCGGCAATGCGCCCAGTGCATAATTACCTGCGCTAACGATCTACCATTTGGTTTTTAACGTAGGTATGTGTCGATGTCTTGATGCGACGCAAGGCGATGTCATACATGATCTCGTGCGGAAATCCCCGTTTGAGTGCTTCTTCTGGCACCCAGGTAGTCTGACCGAGTTCACGCTTAATCTCAGCGTCCAGGGAGACACACGGACACATGCGTAGGCAGGTATAATATATAGTAGGGCACGCATTGCACGAGTCAGCTGAGATAGATACCTTTTCGAGCCAGGACCAACTGGGTGTCCAGCAGCTCTGCATATACACTGCTTTGCTCGACTTGGTGCAAACTGCGCACATTATTTTTTTACGACAAAGATTACCTTTTTCCTAAATGGCGTCTTTGTGCCAGATGTGTACAGAATAATTACATGTCGTAAGCACTTGATGTGTCTTATAACAAGGAAATCCATCATGAAATCAGCGCTGCATTAAGGATGACGCATGTGGGTTTTGCTCGAGATATAACATTCAATCTTCTTAACGTCGCAATTTCGAACTGCGCAAGCTTCCTACACTTGTAGTGCTTTATATCCCGTTTTGGCTGCTCGGCCGAGGGAAGAAATAGCTGCAACGACGGGAATTCTTACCCTTGTTTATTCTAATGTAATTTGCACCTACGGCCTTCGAGCCACATAAGGTGCTGGATCCACTTACGCGAGGAAGAATTTTCTAGACTACCATTGTTAAATAAACTCGGCTGTATATTTCATGCAGCGACTGCCCTCATCCGGCGCCTGCTGGACTGCCAGGAGCGAGTTCTCCACGTCACCGCGAGCAGTCAAGCTCAAGGGACAGCAGGGAGGCGGTCCTCAGCAGGCGAGAGTGGTAATCACAGAGGCGTATTATGTATTGTCGCGTGCGCTACTTTTTGTATTTTCATGTACACGACGCGTTATACTAATAACCATTGCGATGTCCAAGCTACGCTGGAATGCCAATGTTACCAGTTGTTTTAGAGCCTTCTTATAGATACGCCAGGAAATATGAGGGGCGTTTGGAGTGCCAAAAGCGTGTTTAGGGAGCCTGTAGCGCAACCTTCGACTGAATGCGGCTATGGCTGCATTAGCCGCAAAAAGAATGGTCTCCACGTATCCGCTGCAGAAATGCGCATTTGAATACATTGTCCTTTCTGGTCATCTCGGCAATGCGCCCAGTGCATAATTACCTGCGCTAACGATCTACCATTTGGTTTTTAACGTAGGTATGTGTCGATGTCTTGATACGACGCAAAGCGATGTCATACATGAACTCGTCCGGAAATCCCCGTTGGAGTGCGTCTTCTGGCACGCAGGTAGTCTGACCGATTTCATATTTATTCTTAGCGGGCAGGGACACACTCGGACACATGCGTAGGCATTTCGTGAGTAATTGATTGTTCTAACAAGGAATTCTAATATGAATGAAGCGCTGGGTTAAGGATCATTCATTTTTTTTTGGTAAAAATACGGCATTCAGACTTCTTAAAGCCGTAATGGCACAGGTGTGCAAGCTTCCTTTACCTCTAATGCAAAATGTTTCTGTGTTGATATTTCTCAATACCTTTTTAGGCTCTCTGTGCTCATTCTCTCACCCATCAGAATTATTTCATCTCAAGCAGGAGAAATTGGCTCATGTGTTCTGGGAGCGAGGAAAATCATGCAGAGAACGCAAGTGGCACGTGCAGGTTCATGATTATCATAGTTTTCTGTTCACGGATTACAAATAACGGTTGGCATAAACAGCTCCGGTGTTAAAGAGCTTTTGGATAGCTCTTCGGCTACAGTCATGTCACTTAGGTTTCACTATTGGGTGGCGGCATTGAAAGTCCGTATCATGGCTTCGTGTTTGCACATTTTTCCAGCCACACGATGTTGCTCAGCTTTCTTACGGGAGAGGGTGAAGCATGACAGGGCCTTGTATTGTAGAGTTAAGCAGCGGAATGAGAAAAGGAAGTAAGCGTGGGATAGACGCTTTAATTACCCTATTGCAGAAACCAGGGCCGTTCCAGCACCCCCAGCGTGACAACAGTACGTTTTTTGGCACTGGATCACACTGGGAACACTGGTACACGCTGGGATTCACTGGCACTTCGATGAGCGCACTGGGACAGAGCTGTGTCGTACTGGTGGAGGCGTTGGCTTGGCCGCTGTGTCGCTGGCGCGTACTGGGAAGTGCTGGAAACGCTGGAATTTTCAGTGGAGTGCGCTGGTGCACACTGGAGCCTGCACTGTTTCTTCCAGTGCGGCATGGAAGTTTCTGTAGTGCATGCGGCGGAATGTTTCGGTATCGTTGAACATTGAATGTTTAAATCGATGGTACCAATGGATCCTATCCTAACAGGTCCCAAGCATTTTCACAACCTCTAGCTTGGCAGAGAAAGGGAATGATAAGCGCAAGACATTATGTGATACATGCGAAATCACCCTGATTTTTTCCCCTTTGGAATGTAGAAAAAAATTGCGTTAATAACACAAAGGAGCAAACGCAGATTGTTTTGGTTTTTAGCATGCTTTTTTAGGGGCGAAGCTCCTCTTAGTCTAACCTTGTCCCGCGTCAGGCGTAACCGGCAGTATCTCCCGAACAGCCAACGTGATGACGATGACGATGTGCAAATTTCCAGTTTGTGCAAATTTTCAGCTAACGTCACCGTTTGAAAAAAAAAGAAAAAAAATAACCTTTCCATATGTCATATACGGGTCATTTTGGAAGGAGATTTGGCGCCAGGATTCCAACAACGTGTCGTTACCGATCGCTAAAATGACTACAATGTGGACTCCGATTCTGAAATATAGTTTGGGTTTCCCGGCTATGTTTGAACACATGGTGAACACATAAGGGGCCTCACGAAAACAATGTTTTAGACCAGTAAGGTCTCTGTAGCTCACGAACATACTTTAAAAAATGTGGAACGGAAACAGTCATGGGTGGGCCGCGCCGCAGGCCGCCCGCGGGCCGCGTGTTTGAGACCCCTGGCCTAGAGCTAGAGGGGCAGCTTAGCAATGCTAGGCAGGTGGTGTCTGTCGCCCAGGTTGACTCCATTCCTTGATCTTGCTTGGATGTGCTTGCGGGGGCTTAGTCCATCCCTCCTTCCCGCGTCCCACAACCCCACAGCGCATGTGCGTCCGCTCCCCCTCTCTCTCTCCTCTCCAACGCTCACCCCCCTTTCTCTCCTCTAGCAATCCTCTACTGTACGGAGCGGCGCCCGCGTCACACACACCTCCAGAGCATGCGCGTCCCCCTCCCTCTCTCTCTCTCCTCTCCAACGCTCACCCCCTTTCTCTCCTCTAGCAATCCTCTACTGTACGGAGCGGCGCCCGCGTCCTACACCTCTCCAGAGCATGGGCGTCCCCTCCCCCCCTCTCTGTCCTCTCCAACGCTCCCCCTTTTCTCTCCTCTAGGAATCCTCTACTGTACGGAGCGGCGCGCGCATCCCCTCTCCTAAGCTCACCCACTTTCTCTCCTCTAGGAATCCTCTACTCTGCGGAGCGGCGTCCGCGTTCCACATCCCCACAGCGCATGCGCGTCCTCTCCTACGCTCACCCCCCTCTCTCCCCTCTAGGAATCCTCTACGGAGCCATATAAGAACCCCTATCCCTCCACTTCACCGACCATAAATCCGTTATAATGAAGGGGGGACCGGGAGCCACGTCTAGCTACCATTTACGAATAAATAAAATTTCTTGCATATATACACAGTGTTTGTCACGTCTTTGATGACGTACTGGACGAAAATTCACGGAAGATTCACGGTTTACCGATGCACCTCCGGAGCTTCGCCCACTCATCATCATTCACTCCGTGAATATGCTGTGATTTTATTTCTTAAGAGTCCATAACGGCGTAAATTCTTGCGGAGCACGTAGCAGCGGTCAATACACGCATTGTGCATGCCCTGCACATATACCAGTCTCTCATCAAGGATGGGTTGTTGTAATGATGCCATTTTGCAGTGTTTATACGTCTGGAGGCGTCAGTCTTACCAGAAACAGCAAATCGTTACTTCGCCGCAGAGTTGGCGAGAAGCAAATAAGCTCTGGCTTCGCAACCTCACCCAATGCAGGGCGGAAAAACAGCCGTCGTTCGATATCGCCACACCGAAAACGCATCTCTGGCAATGTGTGCCCTTCCACTTACTTCAGCTGCACTTTAGTTAACACTTAGAAAGGTTCCGAAGCTTAAATGCAGAAACTTCAACCATCGCAACTCAGCTGTGCCGGGATCGGTCGTACCCAGTGAGACTCCCAGCGAGCGTTAGGCCTAGTGTGCCGGCCGTGTCCATCCACATGTTACCGGTGCTTCTCGCTTCAAGTGCACGCAATTCTAAAGTGTAAGGATGACTGTAAAGTACAGTTTGGACATTCGTTAACCTAAATGAACCATTTTTCCTTGTGTACAGTGTCCGCACAAAAAGCGATGACTATCGATGCGACGAGCTCTCAGCAACGCGCAAAAGCTGTCACTGAAAGGTGCAGGCCGCACTAGCCTCAGTGGCGTAGTCAGAAATTTTTTTCGGGGGGGGGGGGGGGGGGGGGGACCTCCTTGATTTCGGGGAGGGCACCTCCTTAAAATGGTTTATTGTTCTGCATGCCAAGGCCAAAAACAATTTCGGGGGAGGGGGGCACGGGCCCGGTGTGCCACACCCTGGCTACGCCATGACTAGCCGGTACTTCTCTGACTCATATGTAAGAACACATAATTGTCAGTCGGTAATTTGGTAGGCCTTAGTGAACTAACACACTGAAATATTTTTCAGCGCATTGTATTTGTATTTAGCCGAGCGATATTTTAGTTATGGTATCGATAGAACTGCAAATCTGTACACTGGCGCGCCCGCTGTACTGGCATATCATCGCTTGCCCGAAAACACTACTCAATATTCAGTCATGTACGCATCTATTTATCGAACTAGTCATCATAAAACCTCTGCACATATTGACCTGTAGCAAGAGCATGAAACGGCTTATAAAAAAATCGGCAGTAACAGTCGGCAAACTGTGCATGCTCCTAGGCCTGTTTCATATTTTTCGGAGTTAAGGTGTGAATTGTTAAAGAAACTTAGCGCTCTTGCCATTATCGGCATGTCATTCGGTGCCGGCAGCCGTTCGTTTATGTCTAATAAAGACGCAATTGTTATTTGGAAAGGAAAATCGCAACTATCGTGACTATGCGACATGTGAATATGAAGCCGAACGGTGTGTTTGTTGGTTAAATAGTCGTTTTACAAACCACTCGGCAACTTCCGCAGAGTACTCGGTTACAATTCGGGAGGTGGCAAGTTCGAATCCTTCTGACGGACGCTATCTATTTTTTTTGTCATAAGGCATTTTTTCTTTTTTCTTATTGCCCTAGTGCGTACTCTATCGAGTCTTTCCCTAATGCATTTATTTATGGCATACAGGCACCGCTGTTTCAACTCTGTAGAGCCGTTTTGCGCGGGAGTACCCAGCGCCTCCCAGTAAAATGCCGCTCAGCATCCCAGTATCCAGCGCGATACTGGGCCCATAATCCGACATGGCACTAGACGCTGTTACCCAGCGGCGCGGAGGTTTTGAAATAGGGTAGAGTTTTGTTTATTTTAAGTTCACTGCGCCAATGCGCGCCGTGCGGTGTCGCTACAGAAAGCCCCATCCACTTCTGAACGGAAATTTTTTTCATGAATTCATGTTTTGTTCTCATGCAGTATTCAATATGTTCACGTGTAGTATTTGTGCTGTTCCAGTAACGAAGATAACAGTTATGTGGACTCGCAACCCCCGGCAAAGAGACTCCGACGTTCCCCTGCCTCTTCAGTGTCATCCTCAAATCAGTAAGTGGACGCGTATAGAACTGTAAGCCATTTTTTCCGCTATAAGCCATTCTTCCACAATTAAAATTATGCTGGGCATATACTTCGCCATGGGCCTTTGGCATAATTACACTGGTGGGGGAACCTTTGAAAGCATGGTACGGCTTGCACGTGAACATTGCACGTATGGCAAGTTATCTTCTACTTCATGTCATTTTGTTTACTTAAACGACACCTACAACGTTTGAAGGTTCATGGTCCTCTAGGAAAATGCAGTACAAGTGAAAACGGCACTTGACCTGGTGCACCTAAAGTGTTTGGAAGACCTTCAGGGCACGTGCGTTGCTGTCTTTTATTTTCAACAGTATCCCTTCAAAAGTTCCCCCAGGAGCCAACGCCTTACTTTGCAGTCTTATGGTCAATGTGTATTGCACCACCATTCGAGCGAGCAATTACGCACAATGGTTCGTCCTCGTCATCATCTTCCTCGCTGTCACAAAAGTTGCTTACATCATCAGGTAAATAAAAGTGCGCATCGAGTGCTTCAACTGTCGAGCGCGTTTTCTTTTAGAAAAAAAAAAAGACACCATCTCCCGCTAAAGGGAACCATGTGTAGATGTGAAGCAGCGGGCGCTAACGCTTACAGTAGCGGCGGCGTTGACGCTGGCGCTCATCGCAGCGTTGCGCAGGAAAGAAAACTGGGGAGGCGCAAAGCACGCAGTGATGGAGCGGTGTTTCCTACTGGAACATGCCGATCGCTGCCAATGGGCAATGAGAGACAGAAAACTCCGACTAGACACAGAGACCCGCAGTCCGCTTTTAGTCAACGCGCACGCTGCGAATTTTCATTGTTCAACAACGCACAGGAGAAATCTCCCACCGGCACCACCTTGGAGGTCAAGATCCATTGCCATATATACGGGGTGGCCAGTGAACGGTTGTGCAGCGCGAGCAGTCGGTTTTTTCAACCAAGAAACTCGCTAGCAGACGCTGCCTGCATCGGCGTCGCGAGGCGCGAGAGAGGGGGAGCGTGGGATAGGAGAGAGAGGGGGGGACGCGCATGCGCAGTGGGGAGTGTGGACGCCGCGGGCAGGGATGCCTGAGGAGAGAGGGGGGAGCGCAAGAGGGGAGAGAAGAGGGAGGCGCATGCGCAGTGAGGGTGTGGTTGCCGCGGGGAGGGATGCCTAGAGGAGAGAGAGGGGGAGAGGAGGTTTTTTTTATTTTTATTTTTTTGAAAGGGTTTGCGCATGCGCAGTAAGGGTGGTCACGCCGGCACACCACCACCACCACCACCGGATTAAGCTTCGCCATAAGATGCTTCACATCTAAGAGAAAATCGCATCCTGTGGATTAGCATCGTGGAAGGCACGTAGGGAAGTATATCCCCACTCCACAATTACAATTCAAATGTCAATAAATTGACCATTTGCAGAAATCTGCAAGGCGGCTTTCCTGCAAAGGTTGTTTTTCCAACCAAAAGCTCTCGTTCCCAGACTGCTTTCCAGGCTCACTGTGCTTTTACCGCTGCTAATTCCAGTGAAGGCACGCGAGTACGACAAACCGACTTCGTTGTCGACCCCGCCTCGTACGAACCCTCAGCCTAGGATCGCATTGTGGACGAGGCACCTGTCGTTCGTAAAGAAGGGGGGTGGGAGGTGGCGAGAAGGCAAAAACACAATGAGCGAGAAAAGCAGTCTGGGAACGAGAGCTTTTGGTTGGAAAACAACCTTGCAGGAAAGCCGCCTTGCAGATTTCCGCAAATGGTCAATTGAGTTCCTCATTAAATTTGGATTTAAAAGTGGAGCAGATAATGGCCCAACACTTGTGGCGTTCAGGAAATGTATTTGCTGATCATTCTCACTGGGGAAAATACATTCATCCACGAAGTATCGCAGCTGGTGAAAACCCGCGCGACGAACTTACACTCAGAGAGAAAAGTGTCTGTGGCTCCAACGGAAACTGAGGCACCTCGTAGCTGCTTGCGTTGGAGTCGCTAAAATTTTCTCCAGTTGATTCTCAAATATCACTTCGTGTGTAGCGACTCCCTCAGGGTGGAGGACTTCGGAGTATTGGAGATAGAGACGTTTAAACTTGTGGGAAATATGTTGCCTACGGGTGTTTAAGGGTTAAAAGAAAAGCAAGCAAAAAAAGCACCTGTCACATAACCATGAACGGAAAAAGGTAATTCAAAAGAACACGACGTCGAGGTGGCAGGCCCCACAATAAAACAGGAACTACCTCATTCGAAGGAAAACTAAAAGCATGAAAATGAACAAATGGCCAAAAAAAAACGGGAGTAGCACGTGAAGGTGATACTACGAAGTTAAACAAAACCATCTAAAAATTGAAACACAGCGTCGGTTAGTGTAACTGCAGCCTTGCTTACGAATTATCTGCAGGTGTATAAAGAAAAATCGCCGGCGGAAGTTCTAGTTCGGTCCTGTCTTTTGCTCTTTTAAAAATTTTCGTGTCGTTCAAAGTTGGCCTGCAGCCGGTACGTTTCTAGTGTTCAGCTAAGAAGCCACGAGCATTATGACGTACAATCATATGGGCGGCCGCAGCTCAAAACAATGCCATAAACAACATTAGCGCCACATTGCGTGAACTTGTTCCTGTGATATGTCGTACTCTGAGGTAACCGTTACCGATCAGTCATAGTACATCACTTCGAAAATTTGCACGGAGCTGAAAACACAACTGGAACAGTGTGTTTTACTACTAACCGAGGCTCAGTTTGAGTTTTTAGGTGGTCTTGCTTAACTTTGTCGTTTCGCCTTCATGTGCTACAGTGAATTTTCGTCCGAACTTGTGAAGCGTTCGGCAGGTTCTTTTCGGGCGAAGCAGGGCCGGGCCCACGCTTCGCGATGGAGATCGCCGCCGTCTTCGTGACGTTGCCTCGGTAGAAGACGCCTTCGCCGCTGGACGTATAAAACAAGCTTTATGTACAGAAATATGTACAGGAATATGTAAAAAAACTAAAAGGGAAAACGACCCTCAGTGGGGCCGTAAGCTGCAGTGCCGGTGTCTAGCCGGCAAACTTTCCAGTGGCAAAAGACGTCGCAGTCTCTTGGGCCGCTCCTTTTATCCCCCTCCCCCATCACTCCGCGTTGCTTGCGGTCATCGGCACCAGCCAGGATCGGGCAGGTAGCAGAAGGAGCAAAAGGGTTGGGCAGGTAATCCCAAGCAAGGAGCAGAGGGGTGCGTCACGTCCGACGCACCCGCATAAGCTTAGGGGACGCACCCCCCTATCTCCTGTCATGTAGCTCGCTCCAGCTCAGGAATTTGGGCGTTGGCAGAAGTGGGGGGGGGGGGGGGGTGTCCCGAAGAGTGTGACATTACAAGCCCAGGAATGTGGGCGTTGGCAGGAAGGGGGGTCTCCCGCAGAGCGCGACCTTACAGCTACTCTCGTATTTTTTTTTTGTTTGGCCATTTGTTCATTTTCACGCTTTTAGTTTTCCCACGAATGAGGTAGTTTGTGTGTTATTGTGTGGTCTGCCATCTCGACGCCGTGTTCTTTTGAATTCCCTTAGTCCGTTCATGGTTATGCTATAGGTGTTTTGTTTTTGTTTGCTTTTTTTTAAGGCTTTTGTTTTTCGGTAAGTGCGCAGGCAAGTCATCGGTTTTACTGACAGACGCCGACTTCGCTTCTCTAGATTGTTATTTTTAGTCATTTCATCCTCGCGTGCTCTTTCCGGGTTCTCGTTGGTGACATTTTCATTTGTTGTCGTACTTCCACTTATCACCAGAACCAGTTAGGTATTCGATGCCGTGCGCATATTCGGTTTTCTTATTCTTGAGCGCTTTGTCGTTGTGTAATGCTGTGTTGTCGGTCTTGCAAGCAGTGAAGTAGCTTTCTTTGAGTACAAAAAAAAAAAAAAAAGAAAGAGAAAGCTGCTCATCAGCGATGGCATTTTTGTTTCCGTAAACATGCGATATTTCAGAAGTCGAGATTCTTCTAAATATCTACACTCCTTTGTCGGAATGAAGGACACCATGTCATGAAATGGTTCTTTTAGCATTCATGCCAGAGACCCTCTGTGAACTCCGAAACAGATGCTCAGGTAGCGTGAAAAAACATAATGCAAGCGCCAGTCGTGCTGCACGGTGGTCCTAGTCGTGCTGCACTCTGTCCGCCTTCGTTTACAGCTGTCGCAGAGTCACCAGGGATCGCACTGTATATTCCGCCATCGAGATGCGCACGATTCACTTTCTCTGGCGCTTTGTCACGCATCACTATGCGCGCTTTCCGTAAATCTGCTAACGTGTCGCAGCGGCTCCTAATATATGGTGTGACAGGTTGCTTTGTATGAAGTAGAAGCAAGTCATGCTTTCTGGTTCCATGGCGTCATGTTAGCATCATGTGATATTGTTCACGTACCTCGGCTGAAGCCATACGCGTAACGACGCTGCGTCCTTCCGCAATGCATGTTGATTAATTTTGGGTGTTTGTATAAAGCGCAGTGGTAAAGTGAACTAGAAGCGTCTGTAGAACATTTTAGCAGTGGTGAAGAGTCGCCACAGATTGGTTGCACGAGAGACTAAGACGAAGTTGTTCTCGTTGTAGTTGAACAAATCGCGCTATTCCACGTTAAGATTTCGTCTTTCTGCGTGTATGCGTTTGTCGTGTAGCAAACATTGCCGCCAGGCCCTATCGAAAAAAACAGCGTTTCCAGTGTCTCCCAGTGCGTTTCAGCACGCTGGGTGACACTGGAAACGCTGTACAGTGTGTCCCAGTGTACTACAGCGCGCTGGGAGACACTGGGGTACACTGTACAGCGTGGCCCAGTGTCTTACAGCGCGCTGGGAGGCACTGGGACACACTGTGCAGCGTCGCCCAGTGTCTTACAGCGCGCTGGGAGGCACTGGTCACGCTGTACAGTGTCTGCCCGCACTGGGAACACCGGCGGCACATTGGAAGAAACTGGCCGCGCTGGATGGACTTTCTCTAAGACTTTATATTGGATCGCGAGATGTCGAGCGTAAAATTTACCGAATATTTTCAAAGTGTTCTGTCCTGTGTGCTACACATATAGTTTCAGTTAGGCGACGGATGTGCGTGTCGGCTAAAGCAATCATCTGTCGAGCGCGCTAGCGCGCGTGCGCTTTCCTTGAAGTGTGCTCGAGTGTCGTCAATGTAGTTTATAAACCGCATCGAAAGAACTCATCATTCGGAACACAATATGGCAGTATTATTAGTCTGATAATCAAGATCAACCTACTCTAGCTGTCAGTCGTTCCCGCTCGTATACCGCAGAAAGCCGCATGCACGTCACCGGCAGCAGTTAGCCGCTGCAACACCCAATCCCGCGGCGTTTTTAGCTTCTGATTTGTGTAATCGAAGGTGCAAATATGACCTCGCTAGGGTCAGTTATGATCGAAACTACATTTTAGCGGTTATTACACTCTTTGTAATGGAATATATATCCACGATCTTCACAGCGACCATGGCTCACGAAGTGCGGTCCTAAGCCTAATGCACGTTTCGGCTACAGTGAACTACTGCAGATCTAGTACGCGGAACGTAAACAAGAGGACAGAAAATATGTTCAAACGGGTGACGAAAAGTACAGTGTTCAGTGAGCAGTTCAGATGCACGATGTTTTCTACATAGGTATGACTAACCGCTTAGCGAGACAGTGCGATTGCCGCAACACATCTGCGATTACGCTCATAAGTTTTGTTGCAAAACGTGCCAGGTAGACGTTCTGATGCAAGGTAGCCCGTAAACAAACAAACAAACAATCTCCTGTCAGGGTAGCGCGAGCACGAAGAGACGAAAATCTGCGTTTCTAAGCGAAAAACTATTGGATACCGGAATCAGCTATAACATGAATAAAAAATCATGTGAAGCCTGTCTTTCGAGTGTGGCGCAGTGGGTAGCGTGTCGGGCTCACAGTGAGTAGTTCGTCTAGGTAGGAGGTTCGAATCCGCGAGCTCGTTTATTTTTTTTTTTCCAGTGCTCGTGTTTCAACCTTAATTACGGTGTGGGCATAACCAAAAATTTTAAAAACCATTTAAAAAGCCCGATTTTGGCCCATAACGCGTGTCCCAGTGTGCAGCGCGCCAGCGTCCAGTGTGCCCCGTGCAGCGTGCCAGTGTCCCAGTATCCAGCGCCACACTGGTCCACTAATCAGGTATGGCGCTGGGACAGTGCCACTGGGTTTTCCGATAGGGGGGTTGCTCATTGCCTCCAAGGTTGTTGCCTCATGTCTCGATAATTCGGACTTTGTCATTAAACTCCCCTTGCTTTATTTGAACAGAATGGAAATTGATGGCTCAGAAAGCTGCGCCTTTGCCAACTACGGATGCGCAGCCTTGCTGACAGAACACGAGGTTGAGCTGCACAAGGAGATCTGCCCCTCGAGGTAAGCCAATCTTTCAAAAATACATCACAGTACATGACGTTGTCGTGTCTTGGCACAATGCGAAAGAAGATCAGGGGAGGAATGCTTGAAGTGGGAAAAAAGCGTTCAGCGGACAATATCACTCAAGCCAACGTTTACGTAAGCGGGCTTTTCTTCCGCAAGACGGCCGCTGCCAGTCTTAGCAACGACATCATGCACACTTTGCTCAAACGCCGC
>JALIZH010032465.1:0-27319 GCA_030522465.1 Rhipicephalus appendiculatus
TGGGACGCCACGCACAACGAAATTAAAAATATTCGAGACGCGTACCATGCTGCACATCGCCCGCGCTGCGTTTGCGTGGTATCGATGGCGACATGCCCTAGTTTTCGATTTTAAATGCGAAGCATTTCTCAGCGAACTTCGGCGACTTTGAGCGTATCGATCTATCTATCTAGCCGCCTACGACTTTGTGCTCTCGTGGCCCCATCGTTAATGGGATTTATACCAAATTTGGTATGGCATAACATGTCTGTATGACGAACATCAATGGCTGGTCATATCATGAAAATCATGACTAAAGTGTCATGAAAAGTATGATTTACATGCCACGCACATGGCGCGCTCACGGCCGTTTCGTTAGCTTGATATACACCAAATTTAGGATTGAGTGACGTCACTGTATGATGAACATAAATGACAGGTGGTAATATGCAAATACTGACGTGCATGTCATCTACAACGCCATTTACATGCCACGCTCTTCGTGCGCTTGCGTCCAGTTCGCTAACTTGATATACACCAAAATTGGTATTGCGCGACGTGACTGTATGAGGAACATAAATGACAGGTCCTAACATGTAAAACGTCACATGCAACTTATGTAAAACATGATTTGCTCCTTCCTGGCTGCTTTACATTACATCGATTCGCACAGTGCGTGGGATCTGCCGGCTTTTTGTTGTTGTAGCGCCGCGCCACTCGTAGTCAGTCGGCCGCGGTGAAAGAGGAGCGCCCCGTCGTTCGGGGTGGCGGGAGCTCGTGCATGACCAGGATTTGGGGACATCTGCGCGCAGCGCCATCTCTCGTCGGCGACAGCGGCGGCCTGCCATAACGGAATGGGAAATAGGCGAAAAAAATCTTATCTGACGAAAAAAGCTAGTTATCAAAAATGACTCCCGGTTCTATACAGCAGAGACCGAATTAGACATTCTGTTAAAATTACAATGTCGCAATACAAACCGCGTGGCTTCCCAGGGTTTAAGGGCAGATGCGGGAGTCAAAAAACGCGTTTTTTTTTCCCAAAATTACTTATTTTTCGTTTTTATTTGCTTTCACAAGTTTAGTTTTCTCTACTTTCACGACAAAAAAAAACTGTATATTGTAATTAAACTCGAAGTAGGTTAAAATCGCTTTTAAAGAGCACAAGGTGGCTACTAAAAAACTAAAAGGTGCTCATTTTTTAGAGTCCCCTGGAAATTGTCACCTGGCTGCTTGCCGTTGCATTTCACATGAGGGGTTCACTAAAGCTACATGCTCAAAATAACCATGATTGCCAAGCTCTCATGATGGAGTAAATCAACCTAAATAACATATCTTTTCCGTACAGATGAGCTTTCACTTATACCTTTAAAATGCGTTTTTCTCAAGACCCATTTTTGGGCAACTTCTTGAGTTTGGACATCATGTTTTTGGTGCTTCTAATAGCACGATCCGGGATGAAACTTTGCCTAAATATTCCTTAACATGTGAAGGGTGCAAGTATCTCCTTTAAAACTTGATATCGCCTGTACAGTTATTACGAACCTAAGTAAGCAATTAGTGTGGGCTGAGGATTCTAAGAATTCTCGCATTACAATTTTTCTTGACCATCAAAATGTTTTATACGTGCTTTCTTGATAGTTATTTGCATCCTAGAGTTAATGAGGAGCAATATGAGCCATTAATGGCTCAGAACCGCAAAAGTTTACTGGCATAAAAAGTTTGTACAAAACGAACTATACTTTACACATTGTCCTGGCACGAAACGAAAACTGCGCAACTTACTCTAAAACTAATTACATATTTGAAATCAGCATAAAAGCCTGCATATACAGCAAAACTTTCAGTTCCCTAGGCTACAGATTAACGCAACTTTTTACAGCGAAAGCTCTTATGAGATCACAACAAGGGTCGTTTCTGCGCCGTAGTTGTCCGCCGCCGCCGCCGCCGCCGGTGTCTGTAAACCAATATCGCACGAAATAAGAAAAAGCTAAATAAATAAAAAACACCTATGACAGAACGGGAATCGAACCCGGGTCCTCTGCGTGGCAGCCCAGCACTATACCACTGAGCTACCCCGCTTTTTTTTTCTTTATTACCATTTTCTTAACACGTCACATGTATCAATAGCGGACACTTCCTACAATAACAGACACCACTGCAGCAATGTCAATACAGTCAAGACATGTCAACAATGTCAAGACAGATATGAGGAATTACACGATTAGAATTCCTTGAGGTAAGCCAGGGGCTCAACCCTGGAAAGCCAGTCAGGTACAAAGTCTTGTTGTTTCAGTACATCAATGTACTGAACCATGCTCTCGCGAAAAAGCACGCGTGCAGGTCGCCTGTCAGGGTCGCAGTGAAAACCAGTCATTCTAGCCCGCCATAGACAATGTAGGCCAAGAAGCATTATCACATCAAACGGCAGCCCATCCTCATTTTCTATTGGTAAAAACCTGATGCCAAGTGAATCTAAGGGAAGTTCTTTTTTAAGCGTTCTTTGTAAAACATCCCAGAAATAGACCCCTTCCCAACAATGTAAAAATACATGATCTATCGTCTCTGGTTTTCTGCAGATAAAACAATCTGAACCCCAGGGCATATAAAACCCTCGATCTTCTAAAAAGGTCCTAACCGTCAAGGTGCCGGAATGTAACTTAAAGAAAAACGTTTTTGCGCTTGGCTGAATTTGCATTTTTTTTAACACGTTTCAGAACATTGTTGCCCTCGCCTTCCCTATTAATTAACCTATACATAGGTATCGGAAAA
This sequence comes from Rhipicephalus appendiculatus, assembly GCA_030522465.1. Lineage (NCBI taxonomy): Eukaryota > Metazoa > Arthropoda > Arachnida > Ixodida > Ixodidae > Rhipicephalus > Rhipicephalus appendiculatus. Next base: position 2,749 of record JALIZH010032465.1, read on the forward strand.
ATCATGTCGCATATATCTTTATGCAGTTTCTTTCGCCTGACTGAAAATAGGTATTCATTTGAAAGCCGAACTGACAAAAAGCGGACGCTGTTCACAACTTCCTTGAAGAAACCTCGCGTAGCTCCAGGCATGTTTGAGGTGCTTACGACATAGTTAGGCAGCACACGACAGAGGCGCAATTGGCATATTGTTCTCAAGAAGGGGTGTCGAACATCCAGAAAGAAAATAAAGCGATTAACAAGTTGCCGCACAAATAGGTGTGACAGGCTGAGTCCTCCCTGTTTTACTCTTCTGAACAGATTAGTCCTACTACATCTTTCCCAAGTGGAGCCCCATACAAATACCGCGAATATCCGATGAAACCTTTGCACATTCACACGTGTACAACACAGCACCTGCATCACATACCATAACTTGCTCATGAAAATGTGTTGCATACATTGGCTTTAGCAAACATTGAGAGACAGGTGCCGTTCCACTGCGCTGTTTTTTCGCGCATTTGCTGTATTTGTTCTGTCCAGTATTCATTCGTATCTTTGTAGTGTTCGAAAGGCACACCGAGGTATTTAACTGGAGTTTTGAAACCACCGAATGTTAGAATAAATATCTAGAGTCGATGACCATTCTCCGTGCCATATTCCCAGACTCTTTCCCCAATTCACCCTGCTTTCCTGTAATTTCTCCAAATTTCTTAACAACGGCAACTGTCTCTTGTACACTCTCTCTGGTGGTACAGCACACTGCTACATCGTCAGCATATACGAAGTAACTAATTTAAATTTTGCTTTGTCTTCTGTCTTCGGTATTAGAATAGTGTGTGTCTCGTAAAATGACGGAGGTAATGCTTTGGTTCTATAACCTTCCTTGAATACCGCTTGCAAGACTGATGAAAGTTCTGTTTTAAACGCCTTATACCACATCGCACCTAGACCATCTGGCCCCGGTGACTTTCCAGGAGCGAGACTGTCTATTGCCTTTTAAATTTCAGCAACTCGTATAGGAGCCTCTAACGCCTCTTTCGTTTCTTGAGACAATCGAGGCATCCGGCTAAGGAAAGTGTCCTTGAACTTTTTAACGTCAACTAATGCAGCGGCAAAGAGACGCCTGTAGTACCGAAAGAAGGCATCAGCGATAGTGCTGTTAGTATTTAGTTGGATGTCATTTTCCTCTATTACCTCGATCTGATTTTGCCGTGCATGTGATTTCTCGATTCCAAGCGCACGTTTTGTGGGCGTCTCGCCCATCGCCCGACGCCTCCGCTTTTGCACGTAAAAGGGCTCCTCTGTAGCGTTCTTGTTCAAATGCCTCAATTTTCTGTTTTATGATCCGTATGTCATCTTTAAATGCACCAGGCTCTTTACTTTCTAGCTCTATCAATTTCTGAAGCGTTCCTTTGAGACCATTTTCTTTCATTTTTTCCTCATGTTTTAAAGCACTAGATCTCGAGATGGCTTTCCATTTTAACGCGTTAGCTTTAGAAGTTCCCATTCCTCGAGAATATTACAGTCGCCGCTCACTCGAAATGTTCTTAATTCCTTCGATCACGTAGTTAATGAAAGTGTCATTTGTGTCTATGCGCCGAACGTTGAGGTAGAGCGAGAAAGTTTCTTTGCATTGATTGAAACAGCACTTACGATCACCAAAGCAGCTTGTTCTTTCGGGCGAATTTCAATTGTGTATTGAGCGCGAAGGATAGAATCAATAACCGCCCGGTTCGAGAGAGAAGCGTTGCATTACTCCATGAAGTACTAAATGAATCTAACTTAGAGGACGTGGCTGAGTGCCTCGAAGCAGGACGAGAAGTTCGTTTTACGCATTTTCAGGGAACCAGTCACGCGCGGCTCGATAGGATATACATGACAGGGGAGACGCTGGCTAAAAGCAATAGCTACGCGGTTGTACCTGTTTCTTTCTCGGATCCATTGTCTTGTACAGTGTAACGTGGGACTGAAACAAAAAGACAACAAATTTAACTGAGCTACTCCCCGCTACTTGAAACTGCGGTGCAGACTGACCCTATGCAAGCTTCATGTCGGGTAAGGAATCGCGTTAATGTGTGTTGTAAAGCGTTTTAGAACAGTAAAGTAAGAACCAGGCGTTACACAATGTGAATTGCGTAACGAGTGGGGCGTTCAATGCTCCAACCCATTACAAAAGCCTGAGGCAAAATTCTTCATCGTCGTCAGCCACAGCCATCAACAAAGTGCACATAACGCGTTACAAAGAGTGTAGCGGGTACCGCGCTTTTCTGAAGAATGACGAATAATAACATAGTAGACGCTTCCCCACTACACAAAAATTATGATGATTTATGGCGTAGTGGGTACCATGCAAGTGCGCTTGTAGTAGTTGCCCCAAGAGTGTTTAACAAAAGGTTCAGAAAGGCCGCTCTCCCAGCTTTCGCTGTGACTGTGCTGCGCGTTCTGCGCAGGCCTGGCGGTTTTTTTCCGACTCGCATCTCCCCTTAAAATTTTACAATGGGGCTCCATGTATTTCCAATGGGCGGGGTTCAATTGTTCTGGGAAGCCGCACGTTTTGTGCTACGATACTGATATTTCACCAAAATGTTCCAGTTGGTCTCTGCTGTATAGATCCCGGAGTCGTTTTTGATAACTAGCTTCTATCAAAAGATATGATTTTTTTTCACCTATTTCCCATTCAGTTCTGGCAGGACGCCGTTGCTGCCGCCGAGAGATGGCGCCACGTACCAAAATCCTGGGAATGGGAACGCTTTGGCAAGCGCCATGTTTATTTTCTTCTCTTCAAGCCCCGCGCTCAGCGGTTTTGTTCGCCGCTCAAAGGAAGGTGCTACAGGGTGTTGGGACAACGCGAGCGTAATAGTCCGAGAGAGTGGCTTGCGTTCTGCGCATGCGCCCTGGAGCTATTTTCCGCAGCATGGTCGCTGTTTCAAACCTCACAAACAAACAGCAGATTCCTTGACATGCCCTTTCTGCTCTCTTGGTACGTTCTGAAGGCATCGCGACAAATGCAGATGTGCACTGCCGTTCGTCACCGCAATTTCACTTATAGAATACGTGCTTCTTCTCAATGTACGGCTATAATCTTACGTTAAGGCCATTTTCAGTCGCTGAATTCGTGCTATTGTGGAATGTCCAGCTCTTCAACGGCAGAAATAACCTAAGGAGGTCACCTGTAAACCTCCATGATGAGGAATTATCATTCCTTAACATAACTGCCTAATTTCACACTCGTCATGGTAACGTAAGCAATAGGGTCCCTCAGCGCGTCGGCGCCGGATGGGGGGACATCAGGCGCCGACGCCGCAAGGTGCACAAAGCGGGAGTAACCCCTTTTCGTACACGCCATGTGCATAGGACGTGTGTGGGACTGAAGGACAGGTTCATTATCCTCTGTGGCATCGATGGTTAATTGCAAATCGAATGGCTGTCGTCATACACTGTTGGTTCTTCCGAAAATTTCACCAGTCCTTCAATATGTACGCTCTTAGAAAAATAGAGGTCGCTATATTCACTAACTGAATACTAACACTCTACTTGTCAGAAAAAGCCCTAACCACACAGTAAGTGAAGGCAGTAAAAGGCGGGTTAGTGAAATTCCATATTATTTAAAGCAGCGCGAACGACAGGACAATAAGGGGACAAGAAGTGGACACAAGGAACGCTTCGTTCTCTCCACTTCTTGTCCTCTTCTTGTCCCCGTCGTTCACGCTGCTTTACATAATATGGAACCATACCAACTGGCCCAGCTGTCCACCGTGCAAGTGAAATTCGCTACCTGGTTAATGGGTGAATTGTACTAACTCTAATGGTTAGTCCGCAAGTTAATTATTAGTAACCGCTCTAGCAGCTTAGTGACCGTACTAACTCTAGTAGACTGCAATTAGCTAACTAGAGGTTTACGTCTATTTTGTTCATGCGTATGTGCGCATTGGCGTATTAGTTTATTCTAGTAGAAAAAAAATATATAATGTGAAATGCAAATAAAAACAAGAACAAAAAAAACAAGAAATGGCACCGCTTATTACGTCAATTATTAAACGATCATTAATAAAATTATCATGGTTAGTGAGCATCACAACAACGTACACAGGCATAAATGGATCATAAGCGAGAACACATACACACAAAGACAAACAAAATATCAAGGCTTCTGCGCAAGTGCCATCTACCCTAACATCAGCTTGACTGCTATATATGTGGCCATTTTGGAATAGCACGCACGGTACCGGTGGCCAGTCAGTCAGTCAGTCAGTCAGACGAACTTTATTGGTCAACCATTGAATTTAGAGAAACAATTTCATGATTCTTTACCCAATATATTGTATCTCACTGTTTTCACACACACACACACATATATATATATATATATATATATATATATATATATATATATATATATATATACCATCACTTGGCCCGAAATTGTTATTCCAATGTAGCCTACAAATTTAATGTTTAGTCTAAGTTTTGCATAAGACGATCACAACTATGGCAGCATGCACTATGGCATCTCAAAGCATCTGGTATTGTAGGTATTTGAGTAGTTACCTAGTGAAAGACACAAAAAAGCTCCCTGGTTATTACACTAGCAAACTAGCAAATGCACGCATTTATTAACTGTTTACTAACTTGTTTTTCTAAGAGAGCACTGCGCCTTATCAAAAAGTAAACTTGAAGTACGATCGCACAGGTTCACAAGCTGTATTGTTCTGGGTTCTCTAAATTCCTTGACTTCAACTTTCGTATTTTCGTTCGCCCCGTTCCACACGCACCCCTCGTTCACGCCAAGCCCAGATCGTGAGTTTGGTGGATTGGCTGGGCAAAGGAACTAAATCGAGTAACGTGTGTCGGCTGAGCTATCGTAGGCTGCGGACTACCGCAAACGACGGACACGAAATTCCAGCGACCGCCGGAAATCGGTATGTTGCTTTTAAAAAGTCAAAAATGAAAAAATGCAGTTATATGACAGCCGCTTTCTTTATACTTCCGTCGCTTGAAAACAGTAGAATCACATCAATTTGGTGGGCAGAAGGACTTATCCGTTTACGTTTGCTGTTGTTTTAATAGATGTCAGTTTTTTTAGCTGCAGATGTGTGGGAGACAGCGTTAGGTGTTTGCAGGCTTCGACTGTCATGGTTTTGATAGAAATTACATTGTTCTTTTTTTGCGCGGGATAAACTGAAGCCGCCAGCTGGGCATCGAGTCAAGCATGATAATTGATGGTAGCGCATGCTAAGGACATAGACAAAAGAACGACAAATTCGACACAACACAGCGCTGAGTTGCGTCGAGTGTGTCCTTCTTTTCTCCTGGTCCTCAGCCTGCGCTACCATCAATTATCATGCTCTACCAACAAGCCCAAATGGCCACCCTCATCGAGTAAAAATGAGGGCAACTACTCCTATGGCGCCTTCAAAGATGTCAGAAGAGTGCCGTGATTTCTAAGCAGAGTGCCGTGAATTCAAATGTTTTAGGTCAGTTAAGTTGAAGCATAATACGAACCAGTGAAATCAAAAGCGTAGGATATGCGGTTAGAGAACAGGGCCCTGTTGCTGCCGATCAGGCCGTAGCCGTCTATTTTATCCGTGTCCACGCTGAATGCGTCGTCAGAATCGGACATGGAACAGCCTATAAAGACACCGATGTTGCGACTCCGCAGTGTTGCTGGATCATAGCCTGCGTCCATGATGGCTTCGTATGAGGCCTCCAGGAGGAGCCGTATTTGAGGGTCCATCAGGTGCGCCTGTTTAGGGTTCACGCCGAACATCTGTGCGTCGAAGCGGGACAGGTCCCGTATGGTGCCCATTCTGTCGGGTATTCCATGAAATCCTGCGATAATAAAAGGGAGAGTGACGATTCGACATTAATGGTCTTGTTTTTAGTAATACACTAGTACAGTGTTTTAACCGCTGTAACCTGCAGTATTGTTGAATTTGCAAATTAACGCTCCACTGGCTCAGTCCAATATCAGTGATGGCTAGCAATGTCGTCCGCCGCTGCTTGTTCCTAGTCGCAGTCGTCGCCCATATTGAGCAGAAGTACTCCAGTACCCTCAGCGATGTAATTTAGGCACTGCGTGGGAGTGAACTACATTAAAAGCTGGTTAATCTGGATTTCACTAGACCTGTAAATATGTCTGAATTAACCGGGTGCAGAATAATCGAAAGTGGAAAGACAACAATAAACAAGTGATTATTACAAGAATGCATTTTCATTTTCTTGATGAATACGGAAATCCAGTATTTATTTTGCATAACAGCAGTCTAAAAGCCGCAGTTTTCGTCATTCAAAACTTCTTCACAATGTGACGTGGGGCCAAGTCCCCGTGTCTTAAGTAAAAACCTGCTCTGAAGCCATTCCTTCTTATGCACCACCTCCACCAACACCCCCCACGCTAATAACGCTGCAATAGGGGCTGCAATAGGGGCTAGTCTTCATGTTTTGATGCGCTGCGAGGTATGACATGGACCGAAAAAAACAAACAACACAGGGTGATGCGCGATTTCGCAATACCCTGTGTTGTTTCATGTTTTCTGAGTCCAAGCCATACCTGGAAGCGCAGCAAAAATATCTACACCAACCCGCGCACGGGACTATAATTTCTTTCTCCGGAAAGATGCTCGGCAACAGATCATTCGTCAATCACAAAGTAGCAAGCGAGCTATTCACAGCATGCGGACCGCGGTTGAAGCTCTTGATTTTCAACAGCTTCCTCCACGTTTGAGTTTTGTGATATTGTGCGCGCATCGCCCAAAGTGAAAACAAAGCTACGAGGTGCCGCATCAGCTGTGGACGAAACCGATGTCCCTTAAGACACGACTGTAGCACAGTTTCGGTTGGTCGCGAATGCCGTCTTCGCGACTCCGCGTCGCTCGTGCTTGGTGCACTCCGAGGATTATCCGAATTAACCGGGTTGCGGCCGAACACAAGCGAATTAACGAGACTTTCATGCCATTATACAATGCATATGCTTGCCGGGACCAGAGAACGCGTCCGAATCATCCTATTTTATGAATTAACGCGGGTAGAACTAACAAGCTTTTACTGTATTTGGCGCGATAGAATTTCACCACGCCAGTGCCTGCAAGCTGCTCAACAAGGAAAAAAAAGACATTTTAGAGCTGTTATTAAACGTGAAGGTTAACCTGCGCAAATAAATGGTTGCCCACGACGCCCCCCAGTTGCCTATTATTTCACCAGATATAACGACATATGCCTTGTAGAAATGGTGAGAGTTTTAAAGTTGCTCATCAGTTATGAAGTGTCCAGCCAAAATTCATTATCAAACTGAGGACATGACAGGCTACAGCACTGCAGCTTACATAGACACTAAAATGAAACAATGGATAAATTTACACTGATAAATTGTACTTTGAAAACTCTATTGTCAATAATTTTAATAGCATTGACTCATTAACAAGAAAATCAAGGACGAAGTTTCATTTTTAAACTTCACGCCGTAATCTTCGAACGCGGCCTCACTCAATTCGAACAGTTTTATTCGTGTTGCGGCCACACTGGCTCAACGAACTTTTCTAACCCTTGGCATGCTAAGTATATGGACCCTTCAGTGGACATTGTCCTTCATATGCCCCAATTAGCAAGTGCGTACGCACTAGTGGACACCGCCAAGACCTGTGACGTGACGAATATTGGTGCAGGAACACGAAGGTGGCGTCGCCATCCTGATTTTATTTTTGCGCATTTTCTCAATTACCAAGCGTCTTGTCACGCCAGCATGGTTCTGCGCGCAAGTGTTACAGTCACAGAGAACGTGTTTTAAGTCTTCCCGAGTATTACACGTGGTGCACGTTGGCGACTCTGGTGCCTGATCTTGTGATTTAAGTATTTCGTTGAGGCAACGTCGAATCTCAGCCGGTGAATGCACGTTTCATCTTGACCATAGGTCGGCAAAATAAATGGAGCTCACTCAGACTCACTCAATAAATATATTTTTCGCTTAGGACTCACTCGGACTCAGACTCACCAAAATTTTGCTGAAGCAGACTCACTCGGACTCAGACTCACGAAATTTCTCTTCAGCCAAACTCACTCGGACTCAGACTCACCGGTGTTTTCGTCATCCAGACTCACTCGGACTCAGACTCACTAAACTTTTCCTCAAACGGACTCACTCGGACTCAGACTCATGAATATTTTCGTCAACCTGACTCACTCGGACTCAGACTCACCAAAATTTTCCTCAAGCGGACTCACTCGGACTCAGACTCACCAAAATATAACTCAGTCGGACTCACTCGGACTCAGACTCACCAAAATTTAACTCAGCCGGACTCACTCGGACTCAGACTCACGAAAATATTACTCAGCCCTACTCACTCAGACTCAGACACATGAAAATATAACGAAAATATAACTCAGCCGGACTCACTCACCAAAATATTTGTCAGCCGGACTCACTCGGACTCAGACTCACCAAAATTCTCCTAAAGCGGACTCACTCGCGGACTCACAGACTCGCCTAACTTTTTTCTCAACCAGACGTACTCGGACTAAAAATTAGCAATATTCGATTTGGCCCGGCTCATCCAATAAATGTCGAAGGAGCGCCATAAAATAGCTTATGTAGAATAACACATGTAAAGGGTTCACAAGTGCCAGGAAACCTTCAAAATATATGTATGATAGCTTTCAACGTAAAAAAAGAAGTTATTTCCCGTGCATCGCAATGTCTATCGTAAAGAGAAATTCAACATTAGACGCGATTTTTGCAATATTGAGAATGTTTTCTTTAAATATAAGAATGGGTATACCGACCTTCGAGGAACATTAGGTTTTCATTCCTTACCTTTGAAATGCGCTATGCGCACGCGCCATTTGTTTTCAATGGGCGAGCGCGTACGTGCGTTTTTGGCAGACCCAATTATAAATGAAGTCCTTTCTTACGCTTTGCCGTTCGAAGGCCTAACCACGCTACTTGGGAACGAAGAAAGCTTGACATTACGTTATGGCGCTTTTCTAAACACGTTCATGAAACTGCCAATGGCATTGCAGTCGATTTACCGCTCATTGACGACGCGAACAAGAAAATAATATTAGGTGGCCATCTTTTGCAGAATCGAGCTCACCACCCTTGAAAAATTTTGGAAACATGGCTTTATAGGGTGCATGGTTCTGCCTCTCCAAAGTTTCGAAAACACCTGCCACGATAGTCTAGTGGTTGTGATGCTTGACTGCTCACCCGAAGATCATGGCATCGAATCCCGGCCGCATTTTCGATGGATGCCGAAACGCTTGAGCCATGTGTGCTTATATTTTGGCGCACGTAATGAACCCCAGGTAGCCAATATTTCCGCAGCCGTCGACTACGGCACCCCTCATAATCACATCATGGCTCTCGGACGTTAAACGCCAATAATTATTATACTAGTGTTTCGAATTATAGAAACGATAAGTTCGGTTTTAGTCGATGTCATGCTTTCGCAAAGTGATTGCGGATAATAGAGGTTGGTATTTTACGTCGCAAAGCCAAGATGTGGTTGTCAGAGACGCCGTAGTGGAGGGCTCCAGATATTTCGACCACCCAGGGTTTTTCAACGTGCATCTTAATCTTAGTACACGGGTTGTGACTGCGTTTGTTTCTAGCAAGATATTTTTCGGAGCCGGCTAAGAACCAGTTGTAACTGTTAGTGACTACTTTATCTCGTGGATAATGGTAAAGAGTCGTATCAGTACCACGCTGGATACGGACACAAGGCAAAAAGGAACGTGCATAGGCGCGCCGATGAGAGCCGGCCAGTGTGTTCAAAGGTATGGTGGAAGCTTTTTGCATAGTCTGGTACAGACCATGCAAAACGAGGTGGCAATTTTCTGCTTTCCAAAAACCCCAATTGCTGACAGTCAAGCCGATTGCAAGAATGCCGTATTGAAAGGTGGGGACGCGAGCACCGCTTCACAGTGATCCTACTAGTCCTTAGAATTTCTAAGAAAAAAGTCACTAGACAAGGCCCTGAACTGACAACTAGAGGGTTTACTACAAACCAGACGCAATAAATTCACATTCCTAACCCTGCGCTATTAGCAATTTTATTTCTTTTTATTCTCACTGCGTCACTATTATATCTATCCTTAATAACTTATTATTTGTATTGTTTTTACTTCGATGTAACTGCTACTCTCTTACGCATTCTCAAATGCACAGCTCCCCTCTGTAATTCCTTCGGTCCTTCAGGGTACTATTAAATAAATAAATAATTGAGAAGCCTATTTTCAGCGGGTAAATGGGGCAGCGGAGGTTGCCATAACGTACTGTTTTTCTTTGCAGAATGACAGACTGATGGGCAATTGGTGTGGGTTCATAATGACATCTAGTGATTCATGAAACATATGAGAAATGCGCTAATTTGTCTCCCGTGAGGGGACATCGCTCAGTGACTTATGATCGAAAGCCAGTGCTACAACAAATACAAAATGAGTGACATGAAGGCAGTACATGCGCTTTTTTTTTCTTTCCTGCTTCAAAGTCTACATTCTCGAAAGATGCAGGACCGGATCACGTGCGCCGACTGCCTCGCTTCCTACATTGAGGAAACCCAAGAACTTCCATGAAAGAATGCGGCAGCACAAGAATGACCTCCGTCACTTGAACAGCGGACGGACCGAAGTGACAGAGCACTGCTAGCGGTTTGACCACCATACCAGTCCCGACGGCGCGGTGATTTTGGAAAAAGAAAGGAACCTTCGCCGGCGTCCCCTCCTCAAATCCTGCTACATTGAGCAGACAGCGGGAAACATCAACCACACCACGGGTGCACTGCCCTCCCTCTACTGCCACGGCTTGCGACGACTCACGGCAAACAATCACGCCTGGCAAGAAGGCGTTGCACATCTCGGGCCTTCTCACCCCTGAACAAGAAGCCGATCATGCTTCGAAACGTCGCGGTTTCTTAAAATAAATTTTGGCTGGAGTTTTCTCTTTTCTCCAGTTTTCTGTTATCCCAACCAGACAGACTTCTGCCGAATGTTCACTTTTGAAAGAATAGAAATATTTGTGTTGCAGGCCCCAAGCCTAGAGTGTCGAGCTCGTTGCTTCGTTTTGTACTTTCCTTGCATTCTTTGGGGGGGTATTAGGAGCTCGAAAGCAAGATACGAGAAACGAGCCTGGGAAACGGCCGTGCCATGAAGCTTTTTGCCGTGTGGCTTGGACGAACACAATGACGGCTGAGGGACCACCGAAAGTGCTTCGGCGCGTCAACGCTGACTATGAATGGAAAGGTGTTTGAATAGGAAAGAAAAGAAAAAAATACGAAAATAAAACGGGTTTTGCTTGAGTCGGGAAGGACAGAACTGCAGGCGTGCTGGGAAAATATGGCAGCAATATCTACCAAAGAGAGTCTAGAATTCGAAGAGGTCATTAAAGTTTAAAAGCTCCTTGAATTGCCGAGAGGTAACAGAATTCTTTGACCACATTACAGCCCGAAGAAATTTGTTTTTGCAAGTCATGAAGCGTCGCGTATGGCATGAATGGTGCGTTTCTACCCCCTTCCTCCTTGAAATCCGGTCGCTACAACTTTCGAGGTACCAAGGGGGGCAAGCTTTATCTAGCCACTTTAAATAACGAAGCCGCTGCTAAATTGGTAGCGAATGACATGACGAAAGCCGATGGTCTGTGTCGTCGCTACATTTTTAACAAAGCTTGAAATTCGGCGAGATGGTGCATAGCTACTGGGAAATTTTTGAGCGCGGTACAATGCATTCACAATGCATTCAAAAGCGCCCGTCCTGTCTCTCTAGTACTTGTGAATGTCTTGTTTGGCGCTCGAAAATTTCCCAATTGGCACATTTATTCATAATAATAATAATAATAATATCTGGGGTTTAACGTCCCAAAACCACGATATGATTATGAGAGACGCCGTAGTGGAGGGCTCCGGAAATTTTGACCATCTGGTGTTCTTTAACGTGCACTGACATCGCACAGTACACGGGCCTCTACCATTTCGCCTCCATCGAAATGCGACCGCCGCGGCCGGGATCGAACCCGCGACCTTCGGGTCAGCAGCCGAGCACCCTAGCCACTGATCCACCGAGGCGGACACATTTATTCATGAAAAAACCGAATAGACATCTAAAGACACAAGCGGTTCAATGCAACAGAGAGCGAAGGGGCGCTCGATGCTCGCGAATCGTGCTGCTTTGTTCTACTTGAATCCACATGGATGATGAAGCTCGAACATTGCACTCATTCTCCGTTGATTAGGTACACAGTTGTAGATCAAACTCAATGTGGATCACGATGTCGCTTAATAAAAGTGGCCTGGAGTTGTACATGTGTCAGAAGATGCTGCACAGCCCACTTAGATACCCTCGTATATGAGGGCATGGACAGCTTGATAATTTGAAAAAAAAATTTTTAGGGCTTTACAAGACGGTACGTCTATACGATTACAAGGCACGCCATAAAAGGAGGCTATAAATATTTGTAACCATAGGTCGGCAAAATAAATGGAGCCCACGCAGACTCACTCAATAAACGTTTTTCGCTTAGCACTCACTAGCACCCAGACTAACCAAAATTCTGCTGAAGCGAACTCACTCGGACTCAGACGCATTAATATTTTCTTCAACCGGACTCACTCGGACTCAGACTCACCAAAATTTTGCTGAAGCGAACTCACTCGGACTCAGACTCATTAATATTTTCTTCAACCGGACTCACTCGGACTCAGACTCACCAAAATTTTGCTGAAGCAGACTCACTCGGACTCAGACTCACGAAATTTCTCTCCAACCAAACTCACTGGGACTCAGACTCACCGGTGTTTTCGTCATCCAGACTCACTCGGACTCAGACTCACTAAACTTTTCCTCAACCTGACTCACTCGGACTCCGACTCACCAAAATTTTCCTCAAGCGGACTCACTCGGACTCAGACTCACCAAAAAATAACTCAGCCGGACTCACTCGGACTCAGACTCACCTAAATATAATTCAGCCGGACTCACTCAGACTCAGACTCACGCCTCAATCTGAGTCTGAGTGAGTCTGAGTGAGTCGACTCATGAGTGAGTTTGCCGACCTATGATCTTGACTGGTTAGTCCTTGTGGCATATAAAAGCTACACATCGGTCTACACATCGGGCTGGCAAAACCCATGTAACAGGATGTTCGGTCATCGTGCACAGCCTGAACCATAAGTAGTCGCAAGATCTCAGGAACAACTAATAGTAGGCGTGTCCATTTTCCAGAAAAAAAATCCGCTTGAAAAGTGTGTTATACAGTACAACAAAAAATTAGGGGACCCTTAAGCTTCGCCTTTAAGAGCTGAACGCGATAGCGATATCCCGTCCCTAGTGAGTGCTTCAATCACTTAGGGAATACTATGAAATGGGTAGCATGCTTTAAACCACGAGCAATTATGCGCGGGAAATGTTATCGAACTTGCTATGCACCCACTACGTGGTCTTAAGGAAATACGCGCAGTAACGTGTGTGCCTTTTGTAATGGGTGGCCGGCTTTGAACCACGATGTCGTTATGATATTCACATGTTCTGACGTCCGATGGCAATGTACGCTTGTACCACGCAATATTAGTGCGATATCACATGTTGTATTGTGACGCCTGCATACAAGACGTGTGCGTTTGTAAAGGATGCAAGTTATTTTCACTGCATTTCCAAGCAGATGAATTTCTTTACAATGTAATTCCAAGTTAGAAATGCATGCGGTACCAATGGCGTCTTCACGGTCACATTTCGTGCAAATGACTGTACAGCTAAGAAGAACTAGTTTCAGCCGGAGTGGTATCCACAGTTCATAAAATGCACTGCTCAAATACCTTTTTAGAACACAGTGTTGCATGAAATTTGTTTTGTAATGCCTACTGTACATTTGTGGAGGCAGTCTTAAGTATTTTGCACGCTATCTATATACATGAACCTCATTTGTAATAAATACCGTGTAAGAGAAAGAAAAAATAGAAGCGTGGCTGTGGGGTAGAAAACCTGCTTGTCACGCAGACGGCCTGGGTTCGATCCTCACTCAAACCCGGAAAATTTTATTATTTATTTTATTTGCATCTTTCTCGACTTTTAGGTCGCGGACAAGATGATGATTTTTCGCTCACAACCAACCACGCCACCGCCGACACCGACGCCGACGACGGAATTTTTGCGAAACGAGCTCTTTAACGCTATCGCGTTAGAAGCGGCTTCAAGAGTGCTGCTTGTTGGGCAAGTTGGTACATGCTTAAATTCGAAGAAAGCCACTAAAACGTCGAAAAAGGAAAACTGAGAGGCAGAAACAGAGCCAGTGAAAGCGGCTTGCCGTCTTCACGGAAGCAGATGACAAGAAAGGGGCCAGACAGCCGTCTTTACCGTAGGAGACAAAATCTGGAAACGGTGAGTCAAGAGCTGCTAGACAGTCGTTTAAATTGTCGCCATCACACTCCTTTGCGAGAAGCTGAAGTGGCGATAGAAAAAAAAGACAACTTGCTGCCGCTAAGGGCCGAATAACGAAAAAAATTACACCATCTCCCGCTAAAGGGAACCATGTGTAGATGTGAAGCAGCGGGCGCTAACGCTTACACTGGCGGCGGCGTTGACGCTGGTGCTCATCGCAGCGTTGCGCAGGAGAGAAAACTGGGGAGGCGCAAAGCACGCAGTGATGGAGCGGTGTTTCCTACTGGAACATGCCAATCGCTGCTAATGGGCAATGAGAGACAGACGACTCCGACTGGACACAGAGACCCGCAGTCCGCTTTTAGTTAACGCGCACGCTGCGAATTTTTATTGTTCAACAACGCACAGGAGAAATCTGCCACCGGCACCACCTTGCAGGTTCAAGATCCACTGCCATATATACGGTGTGGCCAGTGAACGGTTGTGCAGCGCGAGCAGTCGGTTTTTTCAACCAAGAAACTCGCTAGCAGACGCTGCCTGCGTCGGCGTCGCGAGGCGAGAGAGGGGGGGAGCGTAGCAGAGGAGAGAGAGGGGGGGACGCGCATGCGCAGTGGGAGTGTGGACGCCGCGGGCAGGGATGCCTAGAGGAGAGAGGGGGGAGCGTAGGAGAGGAGAGAGAGGGGGACGCGCATGCGCAGTGGGAGTGTGGACGTCGCGGGCAGGGACGCCTAGAGGAGAGACAGGGGGAGAGGAGGTTTTTTAATTATTTTTTTAAAGGGTTTGCGCATGCGCAGTAAGGGAGGCCACGCGGCACACCATCACCACCACCACCACCACCGGATTAAGCTTCGCCATAACATACTTCACATCTAATAACGCGCCAAATAAGTTACAGAGTGGGTAGTCCTTCCGTCCATTTTATTGCTTATTCCTGTGTATGTAACCCGGGGATTGTTAGCCAGCGCCGCTCATAGCAATGACGTCCATTGTGTACACTTTTTTGTCCACTGGCATCAAGTACTACTTGAACTTTATATGTGCTAGCAGCCGCCCAAAAGTGACGCGTTTCCTTGTGCAATAATAGAGGACGATCGGAAGACGAAAGCTATCTGTCTTTTTTTGTTTCCTAAGTGGATTATATCGATCTCCTAAGTGGATTATATTGATCCATATGATACCCAGAGCTTCACCCACTGCTCATGATTCACTTCGTGGAGATGAGTGAATTTCTTTTTTTTAGTTTCAGTGTTGTAATCTTGATATAAATGTAATGGAGTTAAGGCGCATGAAATGACAACATGCCGACTGCAGGCACTGAACCTACTACCTTCGGACAACGATGTAGCTGAACTGATAGAGCATTGGGCGCGTTATCCGAAGAATGTAGGTTCTGTCCCTACCCGTGGAGCTGTCTTTTTGTCCAGTTTAATTTCATTGTATTTGTATCATAATTGATATACTACATTCAGAACACATATAACGTTTACCACAGTGGCGTTTTGGGCGAACTGGTTAAATGCATCAAAATGCGATGTTATGATCGGACTTAATGGCTTTGCGCCACTTGGACGATCGGAATGATTTCGCGAAAGTCTGCCCTACTTTATTCCCGGGTCAGCGTTCTCCGATGAGCACCTGTGGTGGCGACAACACGGCAACCATGCTCTGAACCCTTCAGGGCCGTTGGCGCGCCTCGTCAAACCCCCTTTGGACACTCCCGACCGACATTGACGGTTCTATGGCCTAGGAGGGGTTGTTTACAGTCGAGGCTGCTTGCTTTGTTCGACGTGCTACGAGCACATCGAACAATCAGCCGAGAAAACTTGGGATCCGTCTTCAGACGCGTTTCCCACACTGCAAAGTGCATTCGTGGCCCGCCCGGGAGCTAGCCGTCAGCTGCATCGCAGCCGCTATCGAGGAGTCATCGCTGCACCTGACTACACGGCTGGTTTCCAGGAATGTGTGACACCTCGACCAAGTCATTGTGCTATGCTGTGCGGGGCCGTATTGTGTCCTGTGTGTTCATCTCCCTCGCCTCCGGGCGAACCGGGCGTGTCTCTTCCCTCTTTCCTGAGTTGGGACTAAGGCGGTACTTGACCATTACATTTTGGGGGCGGAGATGAAGGCTTCATCTTGATTGAACTGTCCTGGACTCAATTGTTTCCCAGTGCAGGGAATGTTGGGAAGACCAAGTGCTTAAAACGCGAGCGTCGAGACGCTTCAAAGAAATTCCTTCATCATGTAAAAACACGCTACCTTCAGTATGTAAATACTGTAAATAAAGGTTCATGTTATCAGCTCCGGCTACTCTGCTCGACTTCTCCCTGCGACTTGGCTGGTTCCGGTCCTATGGGGAGACCCCCGACTACATCAGCGGTAGCAGACACGGACGAGAAAGACACAATGGGATACGCGCTAACTTTCGACTGAATGTTTATTGTCAGAAACAGCAGTATATGTAGCAACACGGTAGCCGCTCGGGCTGGTTGGTACTGCATTCTTAAAGGAAAACCGATTTTTGTGCGCGCAACATTTCAGGAAATTTTTTTTTTGAGACAGTGCGCTCTGTCCTATCTAAAACTTTTTCCTGGTATGTCTTGCGCACAAAGAAGTTTTTTTCCTTTAAGAGTACATGTAGATCCGTGCACGGAAAAAGGCCCAATAAACGCACATGAAAACCCGCCGCGTCCAGAAAGGCGAATTTATTTTCTGTTCTTCTGAACGAAACAAAACATGTATGAAATTACGAGAACATTCGCACGTCCGGGGCGCACGAGCTACACGGAAACTTCAGAAACGTATTTCGTGCACACTGCTGCTTCGTCACCCCTCACGTAGCGCAAGTATACCTCACTTTTACCGCCTGTTGCATACAGACCAGCATTATACACAGCTGCTTGCCTTGCGGAAAACCACTACATTTTATGTAAAGAGCTGTCAGAAAACTGATGCAGGTGAATAGACTGTATTCGCCGCTCATAAACTGAGAGGAAATGGAGCGCGGACCAGGGCTGCGCTGCTTGGTTTATCTCAAAGGTGATATCTGCAGCCTCATGAAGTCATTACCATAGCAGGCCACGTATTGGTGTCCAAGGAACACAAGCGTGAAAAGCTGGGCTGGTTGGTTCATGTTCAGATGCGGAAAAAACCAGCGAAACTCACAGGGACGAAAGAAGGCACATTCAAGCACACACCGTCGCTGGTGTGTGCGTAATGTGCCTTTTTTCTTTCGTCCTTGTTTTGAGTTTCGCTCGTTTTTATCGAAAGGAACACAAATCACAGTCGAATATCACATGGTGGTTCATTGAAATTACTTTTAATCCACGTGCCTCCGCTCGCTGGCACCGTCATTTGCTGATCGGAGGACAGCTAGAGGTATGCAATACATGAATGTATATTAAATGCGAAGCATTTCTTAGTGAACTTCCGCGACTTTGAGCGTATCTATCTATCTATCGATCTAGCCGCCTACGACTTCGTGCTCTCCTGGCCGTATCGTTAATGGGATTTATACCAAAATTGGTATGGCATAACATGACTGTATGACGAACATGAATGACTTGGTCATATCATCAAAATCATGGTTAACTTGTCATGAAAAGTATGATTTACACGCCATGGCCATATAGTGCTCCTGAGGTCGTTTTCTTGACTTGATATATCCGACAATTGGTACGGTAAGACATTTCTGCATGACCAAGATAAATGACAGGTGGTAATAAGAAAATCATGACCTGCTTGTCATGCACATGATTTACATGCCACGCTCATGGTGCACTGACGGCCGTTTCGCTAGCTTGATATACACCAAATTTGGTATTGCGTGACGTGACCGTATGACGAGCATAAATGACAAGTGGTAATATGGAAATCATGACATATCATGTGCAACATGACTTGAATGCTACGCTCATGGCACTCCCGTGGCAGTTTCGCTAGCTTGACATACACCAAATTTGGTATTGCGTGACGTGACTGTATGACGAACCTAAATGCCAAGGAGTGATATGGAAATCATGACATGTCGTGTGCAACATGACTTGCATGCCACGCTATTGACACTGTCGGGGCCGTTTCGCTAGCTTGATATACACCAAATTTGGTATTGAGCGACGTGATTGTATGACAAGCATAAATGACAAGTGGTAATATGGAAATCATGATGTCATGTGCTACATGACTTGCATATGCCACGCTCATGACACTCTCGTGGCCGTTTCGCGAGCTTGATATACACCAAATTTTTAAGGCGAAAGCCTTTAATGCCTCATGCCCACGTCCGTCCGTCCGTCCCTCCGGCCGTGCCCCTGGCACGGTGCCAGGTGGCCGCCGGGGCGCGCAAACGGACGCCGGTCGCGTTGGACTGTACAGCACTCGCGCTTTGCTTGCGTAGCGTCGCTGTGCTCAGCGTGTATAATCATGCAAGGGGGGAGACACGTGCATCGCGTTCCATTCTGCCCGACCCCGTCGCAATGGGCACAGGCGCTCGAGGAAAAAACTTTGGAATTTAGAAAGTGTCCGTCAATCTAAGCGCTGGGACGCGGATGGCGTCTGCACGATGCGCAAAGCGCGAGAACACGAACGCATGCGAAATGGAGGCACATTAGCCTCGCGTCTCGCTGCAATTCGAGGTAAAAAATTTAAAAAGAAAACACGCACACAATCCGTTTGTGTGCCATACCACTGAGAGTGTAAAAAAAAAGACATGGCATCGTCAGTCGTACGGCCGCAAGCTTTTCCCCGAACACACTTTGGAATGTACAAAGTGTCCTTCTGAGCGACGTGATTGTATGACGAACATAAGTGATAAGTGGTGATAGGGAAATCATGACATGTCATGGGCAACATGACTTGCATGCCGCGCTCATGGCACGCTCACGGCCGTTGCGCTAGCTTGATATACACCAAAATTGGTATTGCGGGATGTGACTGTATAGCGAACATACGTGGCAGGTGGTAACGTGAAAATATTGGCATGCATGTCATCTGCAATGCCATTTATATGCCACGCTCATGGTGGGCTTGCGTCAAGTTCGCTAGCTTGATGTAGACGAAAATTAGTATGGCGCGACGTGACTGTATGACGAACATAAATGACAGGTCCTAAAATGTAAATCATGACATGCATACTACGTAGAGCATGACTTGCTCCTTGCTGGCTGCTTCGCATTACATCGATTCCCACAGTGCGTGGGATCTGCCGGTTTTTCTAAGATTTTTCCTCGTTTTTCGGCTCCAGAAAAAAAAGAAAACTTGTTTTTATTCACGAGCAGCCGTTTTTATCTTAGTTCTTGTGCCGCTTTTCAAAAGAAATACCATGGTTTTCTTTGACGTCATGCGAATTGTCAAATTTGCACTAGCGGAAAAATGTTGGAGTCACAACATATCCGCGATTTGGGAACTTCGCTGTATCCAGCTGAATTCCCTCTTCATTTTTTTTTTCAGCGACCACAAATGTCAGAGGCGGTTTTCACTACCGGAAGCGACCTGGCATGGAAGCTCGTAGCTGTCTGTGCGCACTGCTCGCCTTTCACGCTCTACTTATTGGTGTGGCGATGAAGGCACTTCGTGTATCTGCATGACGGCAAAATGGCAGGAGGAACGGGAAAATAGGGTTATGCCTGCAATGCAATTGTCCTGCTCATCTTTCTGAAAGTGCTATTTCACACGGGGTGGTCACAAACAGGCACGTAATACATAGGTTACAATAAGAGCACAAAATAAAATATGCAGCGGCGGTTCTTTCCAATTACCCTACTTCTACTTCGTACAGTTGAAAAAAAATTGTTTTTCCTGCACCGTATACATAAAACACCACATATCGGCGCTTCTATGACAACCTCCCCGTTATTGCGAAGCCCCTTTCAATTCTCCCCGACAGAAACTATAAAAGTCATATCGTGACTTGGAGAAACTCTCACTTTAGGGACACTAGCGTTGCTTAATAGTTGCTCCTGCTGCATGCCATTAACCCCCCCTCCCCACCCCCCCTAAATGGTAGTTTCATTGCACGCCCTCTCAATAACATTAAACATGCAGGAACTGCACCGAAATGGCGCACTTATGCACACCCACTGACCCACACCCATCTATGGCCCACCTTCAAATATTTCAGTTGCCCACTCCAAATGTTCAACCCACACTGTAAATCATTTGACACCCATAAGGGTATTTCTATCACTAAAACACCCTTCGCACACCCTTATGTTTGACAATATTTTTTTCAAAGGGTGTAAATGCGACACAAACACCCTTTGCGCACCCTTATTTTCAATAAGGGCGTATGAAGGGCATATGTTCAAACATAACACCCCAATGAATCGTAGGGCGTGGGGGTGTTTCTTGAAATGTTACACCTTTGCATTTCTGTGAACAAGTTTCCGTATGTTCTCTTACAAAAGTGAACGACTGTTTTTAAACGTCTTTCGAACGATCAACCAACTTTAATGAGGGCCTGTGGACTTTTACGTTCTATCAATACACGGTTAAAGAGAACTTGCTTTATTTCCCAGTTGAAAATGACAACAGAACTTGCCTTGAGCACAACAGAAATTTCAATTGTACAAAAGGATTTTTCTGTTGTTACTACACATTCTTGTTGAGACAACACACTTTTCAATTGTGCATCCAATCTTTTATTGTGACAACAGAAGTGTGTGCAACACACTTCTATTGTGCCACAACAGAAAGTTGAAGTGCTACGATAAATCTTTATAGTATTGTAAAAAAATGTGTCTTCACAACAAGCACCCGGCTGCTACTATAGAAATGTCCATATACTGTACGATAAATTTTTGTTGTACGAAAGAAATGTGTTGTGCTACAACAGAGACTTGTTGTCTTAGCGTATAGTCAATTGTGACAACAGAGGTCTTCCGTAAGTAATGCAACAAAAATCTGTCGTATAACAGAAATTTGTTGTCTAAGCGTGCATCCAATTGTGGCAGCAGAAGTGTCTATAGACTAATGCAACAAAATTGTGTAGTAGGACAGAAAGCTTCGATACAAAAGAACAACTGTTATGATGACATCACTGTGTGCCAGGCAACATATGTGAGAAAAGCTACCCTACAACCATAAGCGTGCGCAGGGTTCCCCTTCAGGGGGGGTGAAGTTTCGTCGCAGCGCCCCCCCTCCCTATTATGTCAATGTATGGGGCTGACTTTGCGCCCCCCCTATCGCCCCCCCTACAATGTATAGGGCTGACTTTGCGCCCCCCCCTTCTTGCCCCCCTTGCCCCCCCCCCGTGCGCACGCCTATGCCTACAACTACTAGCTTGTAATATTGTTGAGCAACTGATGAGCATGAAACGAGCTTAAGATTAAAAGAATTTGGATTTGTTGCAGGAGGTACAAAAGCAAAAGCCCAGTTTTTGCAATATAGAGCAACATTACTGTTACTACTAAATGAACCCCCTCTCTGTCAAACTGAGAGACACATTTTTATCTTATGGCCTTTTAACATAATACTTTTGGATTCATGGAATACACAGCACTGTCACAGCGTGACAAGGAAGGGCATTCAAAAATCCTTGCTCTAGTACAACAGACACATTTGCCTATGATCATGACAGTGCGCTGCGCATGAAAGTTGCAAGCCAAGCTGTCAAAGTGGGTTGTGCCACTGCCACTTGTTCAACAAATTTTTCATGTTAATTACTTCTTCAGGTTGTATGAAGCAGCAGGGTAGAGCACATCCATGTTGAGACAATCTGGCCTTATCGCTGTACACAGATGCTTCAAGAAAGCTAATACCATTACTCGTAAAGACAGCTTGTTGCAAGATGCACCACGTTTTCAACTGG
Organism: Rhipicephalus appendiculatus; assembly: GCA_030522465.1. Lineage (NCBI taxonomy): Eukaryota > Metazoa > Arthropoda > Arachnida > Ixodida > Ixodidae > Rhipicephalus > Rhipicephalus appendiculatus. The sequence goes on from JALIZH010032465.1 coordinate 24,895, forward strand.
CAGTCAGTTTCCACAATGTAACTTTTCGTTTTCAAGTCTGCCTACTCTTATGAAGTGACTGCATGCTTGTTTGCTGCGTCTGCTGCAGCATTCAGAGGGAACACAAGTGTCCTTTTGCAAGTCGCAGTCTGGAAAGGCCACCAGCATGTCGATTTGCCAATTGCCTGCTGATGGGGAACTACGCGCGAAATGGCAGAAGAAAATGTGCCGCAAAGATTTGGTGGTTTGTGACAAGTCTCTCTCCACTGATGTATGCAGCAGGAACTTTCTTTTGAGCCACTATGTTAGATAAAAAAGCGGGTTCCTGGTGCAAGGTGAAAAGTATTTGAGGGATGTCTGCACCCCACAAGTACATCTGCCTTCTGCAAACTATGTAACGATTGAAAAGCTTGAGATGTTACTGTTTCGAGCTGGCCAGAAAACGAAAGAGAGCCAGACGGTCGTAAGCTTGCCGTTCTGGAGTGCCCAAAAGAGAAGGCTGAACAGAAGATCATTGCATAAACGAATAACAATGTACAGCAAGCCAGTTGACACATTTCACTGATAGTGAGGCTTCGGTCACAGGTAACGCAACATCACTCCTCTAGGTGAAATGTCCATAGTAGCTAGATGCTGAGAGAAAGGTGTAACATTTACGGTAACGGCAGGCACTACACTTCAGTGGCGTAGCCAGGGGGTGGCACACCCGGCGAATGCCTCCCACCCCCCCCCAAATTTTTTTTTTCACCATGGCATACAGAGCGAGAAATGACCATTTCAAGGAGGCCCCCCCTCCCCCCCCCCCCCCCGAAAAAAAAAATTTCTGCCTATGCCCCTGCTACACTTCGCTCCCATAAATTTTCATAGATGTTCAAAATGAGAAATAAAGCTGCTTTTCAGCCTCATGCAATAAAAGCTACTTAACGTTGCAATCTTACCCTGAAAAAATCCAGAGTGGATCATAGGTGCTCTATTTTCCTCAACTGCCATTATTGTGCCTGAACCAAGCTGCTAACACCACCACAGCTCACTGCATAGGTACACCAGTCCTAGCTCATCATTATAGAAAATTAGTGGTTGAAGTAAAGAAAGGCTGGTTTGACAAAGCTCCTCGCCTAAGCGGCACCAGCGCAAGCCTTCATTATTACTCGTTGAGCTTTCAGATATGCACTATGAAAGCCATAGTGCATATCTGATCGGACGTCTGACGTGGAATTTGGCATCAAAGACCGGCCAGAAAACAACAGCCAAGCGGCACAAATGAAACTCTTCCTTACAGTGAATGAAAGTAGAGGAACTTTAAGGGCTCGTTTTACTTTGTTAGACAATATATTAATGAGAATGAACAGACACTAATGCAAAGGAAAGTATGGGAAATGTTCTTTATAGTCATTGTGATGATATAAATGTGAAGAAAGTAAAGTGGAAGAAAAGACAGCTTGCCACTGGCAGGGACTGAACCAACCTGCGACCTTCGAATAACGTGTCGGAAGCTCTAAAAAAGCTGCTTTTCAATCTTCACTGAGTTACGACGGTGGTCATCCCCCCATCCACTTTATGGGGTATACGTGTACCACATGCGACAGGCTTCAAGGAGTAACCGTTTCAAAGAAGGTGCCATGTTTTGTTACTTCAGAAAAAGTCCATGCGGAAGAGGCTTGTTTTTCTGGATGAAACGTAACCGCTGCAATTGTTGAGGAATGTTGTTATTCCTTGGAGCACAGACCTGGCCATCAAGTGGGCCGGATGTTAGTGGCACCTGATGACGAAATTGTAGTAGTGTGGCTTCTTGAAGTTATTTCACCGGGTAAACAGCTATACTACAGCTTATGGCTCTTGGCAAAAGCTATGCTGGCTCAGAAATACTCAACAGGTAGATTTGTTTGCATAGAACATCAGCAATTGAAGTTTCGTGAGGATGCAACAAGGATTGCAAGTTTTGCAGTTCCTCCCACACATTTGCTCTGATGGTATTGCACAGGTTTTCAGAGCAGAGGGCTTGCCGGAATGGAGCATTGAATACACTGTTGGGTGTGCCCTTCTAATGTCTTCACAACTGTCATCACCTCAGAAAGAAATTTATGGATGATCCTGCGTGGGTCTGCACTAATCAACCGACGAGCACCTGCTCTGCTGCTTTCTTCTCCTCAGACACGGTGGCATAACGGAAAAGGCTGGTCATCTCTTCCGATAAGATTGGGATGTTTTCGTTTTGGTACAGCATATATGCTTAAAAAAGTTTTCACCCTTTCCTTACAAACAATGCTCATGGAGACGGCTGGTGCGGAAAGCGCCCAACGTCTCATTTTTTATGCGCTCAAATAAGAAAAATATCAATTATGTCTTGGGCCTGTAGCGGCCACCAATGCAGCAAGGGGGAACGCTTTGATCGGCCCTCTCAGACGGTAAGGGTACCAATATGAGACGGCGCCTTGGTACTGCCTGC
>JALIZH010032467.1:0-30443 GCA_030522465.1 Rhipicephalus appendiculatus
TAATTAACGTAGCATATTTAACTTATTTTCGTCATTGGTCGACCACCTTCCCTAGTAATATGTCCGGCATCTGCATTGGTCCGGTAAATTATAGCCTAACACTTTTTTTTTTTTGCGGACACTGACCATGACTTCCAAGCATGCTTAATAGGGAAATGCTCCGGGCCCTGTGATGGTGTTATGCATGCTGCACATTTTTCAGAGCAAATTATGGAGTTGGCGCTTACGCATAAATCACAGAATGCGTATAGAAACGTGCACGCTCCCTTAATGCGAAACCGCTGCGTTAAACGAAGAAACACGACGCAATCGCGAGCTGGTCTGTGTTGCGTCTTTAATTTTGTATCGAAGCGACTACTGTCGCGATCGCATTACTCTTTGTGAAAACAGTGCACTGTTGATATGATTTCTAAATAGTTCAGAAAATGTATTTTCGTACTGATGTTGAAAATGTATAGTCATACTGTTGCTGCTAGTGTATTAGAGTAAGGCGGGGCAAAATGAGACGCGGGGCAAAACGCGGAATTTTGACTTTGCCGTCCTATATAACTAATACAAAAAAGTAATTTTCTTTGTTTCTCTATTTCAATGAAAGCTGCTGTTAGTTGTTCGCCTTTTTATGTGCAAAAGTTGATGATGGCTCACAGCGTTCGCGCGGGAAAAATTACGCGGCTGGTGTCAGTGTGTTCGTGACCCGTCAAAAAAGGGGCGAAATTCTGCTCGGTCAGATTTTCGGATCCGTGCATGAAGCTACCCCTTTGTCAGTACAACGACGTAATTATTTATTTTGTTACTTTAGACTACTAGCTACATACCACCAAAAGTTTAGTTCATTTGGTGCCCGAGGACAAATCGGAATTTTTTTTTTAATTCGGGCATGTGAGAGGGGCAAAACGCGACAAAAAGGCACCGAATTGCCTTAGAGAGTGTCTTATTGATCCATTTATTTACACTCATTATATCTTACATTTCATTGTTTAGGAGGGTTCGTACGTACAAGAGAATATCATATAGAACTTTATGGGAGGAAAACGAATGAAAAAGCACTCATTGCTGTTCAGAACAGGACTCCCTCCATTCGCGCTGCATCGAGGTTGTTCCACGTTCCCAAGGATGCTCTCAAGAGGCGCATGAAAAAATTGGCAGAACCTCCAAGTCAAGTCGTTCACAAACACTTCTTGAGATCATGTTTTAATGACATTTCTACAATACATAAAGTAAAAAGAAAACAAGCGCTAGAAAACCTGAATCTAGCAGACTTTTAAATTCATTGCCTCACAAAGCCCGGCTGACGAAGTTCAAAGCCACGAAACGCCTGAGCACTTCTGCATTAAAACAGCAAAAAGAGGCGAAGAAGATACGTCACAACATATCTAGCCTCCAATCGTTGAATAATTCAATGAAGTGAGTGCAAGCGTTCAACAAAGGACAACATTAGCACAAAGCAAAACTGGAGGAGTTTGATCTGCAAGGAGTTTCGGAGCAACACAGCACCGGGTTCTGTCTGGATTCAATGCGTGGAGTGCAAGGAGTTGGCTCATTAAAACTGCGTAAAGGCCCACGGAGTGAATTTCAAATCTTTCTGCTGAAAAAAACTGAAGGGATTATTTATTTTTTTTCGCAGTGTCTCGTTTTGCCCCACGCAGTGTCTCGTTTTCCTCCGCAGGTTGGCGCAAAATGAGACATCTGGAGAATTTTATTGCGATAGCAATTGTATGGACAATCTCGGCTGGTTTTTGCCGTCGGCGTCGCCGTCGCCGCCGCCGAAGGCGGTCATCCGTCATCTCCCGTATATGTATATGTATATATATAACCGGCCCCGCCCGTCGTTCGTGAGCGTGAAAAGACGCGAGGGGGGGGGGGGGGTCCCTCGAGCGACCTTCGATTTTACGAGCGCGGTCGTCGCGGGCTCGCGCGTTATCTCCCCTTCTCGGCGGCCGACAGCGGGGGGGCCGGTGTACCCTTCTACGTGCTGCGCTCTCAACGCGAAGAGAATGTGGTGAGCAGTGTCCCTGGAGCGGCCGTATGCTCATAAACCAGCGTTTTCTAGAGTTTCGTGAGATCGGATCCAAAACAGTTAGCTGCCAGCCTCACTTCGTATAACATTACAATTTGTTGCTATCGCATTCATTGCTTCACCCTTGCGGTGAAACTGTGACTTTTTTTTATTTATTTTTAAAATAAAACTTTGCACGGTATCAACATGGTCATATTTATGTAGCACATACCTTGTACCGAAAGGAAAGTTTATACATTGATGTTTAATAGTAACGAGTGAAATAAAAATTAATATTCACTGTTTTCAAACTTTTGTCGCATTTTGCCCCACCTTACCCTATACACATTTAATGATTTCGTCGCAATCTTTCTGTTTATCCAGGTGAAACCACCGGAAGCGTTTTACGACAGACTCGTGGGTCCCATGCTTGAAAAATGGAAGCCGCACATACTGGAGTTCATCGAGAGTTTTCCCGTAAGCTCGATGAAGAAGTAAAGAGCAGCGGCAATAAAGTGACGCTTTGCAAATGACTCAGTGCTAAGCCGTTTTTTCTCTTCTTCCAAGGACACTGCGGGTGTCGGGGAGAAGACCCATTTTTCTCTCTACAGCCGTGTACGTTCGCGCAGAGTGAAACTAACAAGGGCGTCTACACTTTTGAAGCGTTGATTGATTAATTGACACTGAAATGCAAGAGAGTCGGAAAACCTGGGGTAAGCTCAAGGAAGTTGTTCATCAATCCTCTTGAAGAATTCGAGACACTTCCCATACAATCGCTGTGCAGGTTAAATACAACCATCACATCAGTAATCGTATTCACAACACAGAATTTTATGACCTAATTGGGTATTGTCTATACCTGCTATACCAGGAAATGTTGCACGCTATTAAAACGAATGCTAAACCACGTTTCTGTGTGATAAATTTATTTATTCGTGCATGGTGAATACTCGAAAAGGTAGGCGACGTTCAAGCTGTCAAATATGTGGTCACCATTTATAGTTGATAAAAATAAATAAATCAGTAAAACTGTTCGAGACGTTGTCGTGTGCACGCAAACATCGTAGGGCGGTTTGATGCATGGATGACCTGTATGATTAAGAACATCATTTGTGATGAGGTCAGTAAAAAAGTTTTGGCGATCGTCGGTAGAGCAGCCGTATTTGCTGCGTCAAGCTTCGATTCAGTCGCTCATACTTCGTTAAACGTGTTAAACGCTATATTCTTCCTGTGAAATGTTGTCATCATTAAGAGCTTTGCCTCGTATCTAAAAAGCCGGCAGATCCCACGCACTGTGGGAATCGATGCAATGCGAAGCAGCCAGGAAGGAGCAAATCATGCTTTACATAATTTGCATGTCATGTTTTACATGTTAGGATCTGTCATTTATGTTCGTCATACAGTCACGTCGCGCAATACCAATTTTGGTGTATATATAGCTAGGGAACTGGACGCAAGCGCTCCATGAGCGTAGCATGTAAATGCCGTTGTAGATTACATGCATGCCAAGATTTTCATGTTACCATCTGCCACTTATGTTCGTTATACAGTCATGTCATTTAGTACCAAATTTGGTGTATATAAAGCTAACGAAACGGCCGCGAGCGCGCCATGAGCGTGGCATGTAAATCATACTTTTCATGACAAGTTAGTCATGATTTTCATGATATGGCCAGCCATTTATGTTCGTCATACAGTCATGTTATGCCATACCAAATTTGGTATAAATCCTATTAACGATACGGCCAAGAGAGCACAAAGTCGTAGGCGGCTAGATAGATAGATACGCTCAAAGTCGTCGAAGTTCGCTAAGAAATGCTTCGCATTTAAAATTGCAATATTACATGAAGTTTTATGGATTTTTTTTTGTTGCTCGTACTATGCAGGTGCGTACGATCGCGTAATTCCGCACCTTGGCAGTTGAACTGTGCGGTTCCACTGTCTCACTAGTGGCGCGCCTTGGCTTCACGAGATGTTTGCGCGAGCACTGGCGAGAGAGTTTGCATCGGAGAGGGCATTTTTCCGTTCCCGCTGCCTATCGCACCCTGCTGCCAAGCTGAAATCTCCGTCCCCTTTTCTGGGGAGGCCCCTCCTCCGACCTTCGACACGAACCACTACTCAACGAGCCCTTCCCTTGCCGTCAGCCCTAACAGGGTATGACTATTAGCGTAAATGGGACGAGAAGAAGCAACACCGGGACTAGCGTGGCGTCTCGTTCCCGTCTCCGTTAACGCTAGTGACCATGTCGTATCATGCTCGATACCACCGGGCACAACTTCCCGCCTTAATGGCCCACCGCCCGAGGGCCGGAGCGCAGAGATACGCCAGGTGAGTTGAGCAGCTGTCGCTCTCCGGACGTGAGCTTGCTGTTTCTGTGTTGTCTTCCCGGGGCCCATGCGGGATTTTCGCCGCTTCGGTTTTATGTATTGTGGGGACGGGTGAACGCGTGGTGAAGAAAGGCGACCGGACGGCGTGAATGCCAACTCTCGACTGACGTTATTCTTGTCTCTTCGCTCTCCTCACCCTTCCCGTCCCCGCGAGGTGAGGGATCTGAGTAGGCGAATGGAGAACCGGTTAGGAGAGGAGAACAGCCACTCCTTCGCCTGGCCTGGTCGCGGCCACCACAATATATTTGGTGGCGTCAAATGACGTGAATAAACTCCGTTGGTTGCAACACTCGTCTCCGTTCCCACTGTCGTGAAACCCGCAGCAATCGCGACTCAACGCGAACCACGGCTGTCCAGCTTCAATTGATAGGTCTGCGGCGGAAGTGCACGAGAGCGACTGCCGCTCTGCTGGCGAGCCGTGCGACGCAGAAAAAGGGCCAGCACCGCACTACGCGGTTATGTGCCTTATAATGATAACAACGATACGGCTGTCTGAGATTGTGTTCAGAAGACATGCTTAAACTGCGCTAAAAAGACACGTTAGAAACATAGCACACGCATACACACGAAGGGCACACACCTGCGCTTCGTCTGTGCGCGTGTGCTATGTTTCTAACGTGTTCTCTGCTTCGCGCAGGTTAAACATGTCTTCTGATTCCATGAACCATCTAACCCGACAAGATGCTTTACTTAGGTTTTGTCCGACGTATCACGCAGGAATTAGGAAGGCGAGAGCAGACTCATGACTCAAAGCATTTCAAAATAGCGCAGAAGCCCTCTATACGTAAGCAAAGCAAGCAGAGGGACACAAGTAGTGGCAATGGTAGCACAAAAAGTGACAAAATCACACCACAACGGCGTCGGTATAAACGAGTTTCACACGAGTGGCAGAGGCGGCGGCAATAGCCAAAGCCCTATCAAATGCAGAAAGCACGGGATAATCAGTTCTCTCTGATTCACAGGTGGCATGCCAAATGTTTCTCCGAAGAACGCTACCTAAAGTAGTGTATAAAATTTTAGGGGCGAAGCTCCTTAGGGCGTAGGCAGTCCCGCGTCGTCCTGCGTCGTTGTCGTCGTCGTAGTAGCCACCCCTGTGCGATGACGATGACGCTGCCATCACGGCACAGCACTGTGCCGCATAGTGGGTGCATGGAATGTACCCACTATGCGTCATAACAACGATGCTGATGACGATGACGATCGCGATGCCATACAACACATGGCATCGCGATATGGTCTCACATGCATATCGTTTGACCACATGCAACCAACCGCCATCCGAGGAACCTGCATCGATCTCGTCTTTGCAAACTTTCCACTAGGACCCATCCAGGAACCGCTCTCCCTCCATTTCATCGACCATAAAGCCGTTATAATGAAGGGAGAACGGAAGCCACGGCTTATGTAAACGGTAACCACGACCAACGAAGAAACGAGAACAAAACGGAAGATCACGGCTCACGAATAAAATATAAATTTCTTGTGTATATACACACAGTGTTTGTCACGTCGGTGATGATGTAGGGCGAATTTCACGGAAGATTCACGTTTACCGATGAACCTCCGGAGCTTCGCCCACTCATCATCATTCACTTCGTGGATATGGGGTGATTTTTTTAATAAACCCATAATTGGACATCATCACATTATATGGTGTCCTGCGCCCATATAACGTACTTTTATTCCGTATACCATTTTCACTGTTACGTCACGATTGAGGCGCCGCCCATGCCTGAAGCCGCGACGTTTTCCGAATTCGGCCAATGAAAAGCGCTCGTAGCCACCCGTAGCCTGTTTAGCAAACCAAGTGCGGCAGTTTGGCTTGTTACGTTGGAAATTCTTAGCATTTTCTAGGTATTTTCAAAGAAAAAATCTAGGCGCTTTAGGGACTTTTTGGCTGAGGGACGCAAAAGCCATATAATTGCTTTTGTTTCGTCCGCGAGCATGTGACAAAGAGACAATCCTACGCAAATGAGAATAACTTTGTTTTATATATATTATAAGCTATTATAAGCGTATTGCGAAGTAAACGCAAAACACAAGTATTTTGATTAGGGATGGTAAAATCGATGAACAATTAATCGATTACAACTTTTCGATTAATCGAATACGGCAACTGCCACCTCCACCCCCCAATACCACCCTTTGGCCGGTGCGCATGAGTGCGAGGTGAGTAATGCCGAGGCGCAGAAGTCGAGTGCACCTAATATTTTTCACTACAGCGCACATTTATACGCTAGTGGAATGAGCCCGAAGCCGTCTGCGGCCCTACCCCTTGGGGCAGAAATGAACTCGCCCTGGTCTTCGTCGCCTACGGCGCCCACCTCCAAGCCCTCCCCAAGGCTTCAAGCGCGGGCAGGAGATGGCCCCACCCCGACGAGGCAGAAATGTACTTGCCCGCTTCTCCCCGCTCACAGCTTACTGGATTCACCTTCTCTCGCCCCCCCTTTCTTTTATCGTGCGCTGGTTAACCGTCGGCAAAGTACACGTGGTGCTTACTTGCTATATTGCCTTATTATTATATTTCGCACTGTTTATATACTGCTTCCTTTGTCATGTCGTAATGGCGAGCACGCTCAAGAAGAGCACTGTGTGGACGTTGTTCTAAGAAGATTCGAAAACGACGGCTGCGATGTATGATAAAGGTGATAAGCAGTAGTCGAAGCCAGGGACAGGAACTCAAATGGTCATGACAAAAATTACAATGTTGAGGACCCCGTTCCCGAAGGCACCACTACTATTCATATAGTGTTTTCTTCTTTCTTTCGTTCTTTCTTTTTTTTGGACGGCGTACATAAAGTGCGCACTGCTTAGCGTAATATGTACGGTAAGTTATCAGTATCTCGCTACTTAGCCAAGAGCCTTTGTGTAACTTATCTTTTAAATCAAGTCGCTCTTCAATTACACAAACGATTCTTATGTTTCAAAAGGATGGACTGTTGGTAATTCATATTCGTTCAAAATGCTGGGTCCTCTTCGCAGGACCTCTTCCTTTGTCCCTCTGTTTTCAGCGCTATAGATTCATTGAATGAAAGCAGCAAGGCGGTGCTTCAACGCTCAACAGAGAAGTTGGTTGTTTTCTGTACATTTCAGACGTGCGAGCGCATCGCCTAGTTGCTTATCATTGTTTGTGTTCGTTTTCGGCTCCGCGCTGTTTCATCGTGTTTCATCGCACAAACTCAGCTCTCCTTGCCGTTCACCTGCAGTGTCTATGGCAACTTTCTGGGTATTTTATTTAACTCTGAGCTCAACCATGATGGATCAGTGGTTAGAGCACTCGGCTGCTGACTCGAAAGTCGCGAGGTTTGAACCCTGGCACGGCGGTCGCATTTCGATGCACGCGAAATGCTATAGAGGCCCACATACTGTTCGATGTCAGTGCACGTTAAAGAACGCCAGATGGTCGAAATTTCCGGAGCTCTCCACATCGGCGTCCCGCCCCTCCCCCCCCCCCCCCCAAAAAAAAAAGTTTTCTACCACCACCACCTCATAATCATATCGTGGTCTTGGGACATAAAACCCCACATAGTATTATTATTATTACTTAGCTCTGAAGTTTGTTTGTTTTTTTTCGCGTTTATCGGCACTATACAGCGGCTCAAGAAGTCCCACATTGTGATATGAGCTGTTTATTTCTTGACCGGTTCCTATCGCCGTTATATTTTATTCCTTAGGAAATAAACTATTATTGTTTACCAATGAGTGAAACAGAGAAAATATATTAGAAGGCAAAGAGGGTGGCCTGAGCTAGTACGCCCCGGCCTGCTACTCTGCGCTGGGGAAAACGAGTGATGAAGTACGATGGCAGCAGAAAGAAGTGATTGTATATCTTATGGGAGCGCTTGGCGGCTGAGAGCGCTCACAGAAGAGAAGGACGATGACCACGGGGTGCCCGTGGCTCGCGCTTAGCAGCCGCTGGCAGCGGGCAGTTGCGGCCGAGGCCTGGGCACAGTAAAGACGTATCCGTTGTTGCCTGGGTCTCTTTCGTGAGGGGTTCCGGGCTAGCCGCAGCCCCGAAACCCCTACATCTGGCGCCCAACGGGAAGGACCCCGCCCCTGGGCGATGGACATCGAGGCGGCCGGTGGTGAGCGCCCACGACTTTTCGAGATGGCCTCGACATTTTTGGAAGCAATCGCGTCCCTTCTCTCGCCCTTGGCCACTTACGCCACGCGCGCAGGCCACGCACGCATGCAGCCCGTGGCCCCGACGACGCCGCTGACCATTCCGACCTTTACCGGCCAGGACGCGAGGGGAATCTGTCGCCGCGCAGTGGCTGCGCTTCCAGCCTCCCTTCCGGTCCTGGGACACCTTCGTGGCAGCGCTTCAAGCGGAGTTTTTACCTGTAAACTATGAATAACGTATCCGCTGCGAGCTCGACGCCCGGACGCAACATCCAGACGAGGGCCTCAGTGCATATATTCGGGCAATGCAGGAGCTGTTTCGCCGAGCTGATCCTCGCGCCCCTGAAACCGTGAAGGTTTCCCATGTTCTGCGGCGATGCCACCCTAGTTACCTGCCATACCTGCTTGGTCGCTCCTTTCCTTCCCTCGACGAGCTTGCCCGCTTTGCTCGGCAAGTTGCTGAGTCGGTCTTCTGGCAGCACCACTACGATCCGCCACCACATCCGGACGTTCCTCTCGACCCCGCTTGCGCCTCCACTACTAACTCGGCTTCACGGCTCCACGACCACCTCGTCGACTCCTTCCCCGCCCTGGGTATCCCTTCCGTGCCCGCCATGGGTCTCGACGACGGCGTAAGGCACCTCAATCTGGAGTGGCGGAGCAGCGTACCGGTGCTGACGTCGCCGTGACTACAGACGGCGCAGACGACGAGGCGGGCTCGTGCGACGTGGTGGAATCGGATGCTGACAACGTCTGCGGATACGAGCGAACCCTCGGGAGTGTGAGTGCCGAGCCGTCTACTCTGGCCGTGGCGATCGTCAGCGAGGAGGGAGGCGAGTTCCAGGGCGGCGAGAAAGAGGCCGATTGGTGTCGGCAGGGCGCAAGCGACGTCGCCGAGGTCGGCGTGGCGGCGGACGCCGAGTGTGAAGACGCCGGGCGTGGAGACGGCGTTTCGGACCGGGAAAGTGCAGCAGATGGCGCAGACGGCGCAGTTGAAACGAAGAAGAAGAAAAGGAAGAGAAAGAGAAACCACGATGAACAGCCAGTGGCAGTGATGTGGAGGAGACGGAGAACGTAGGCGAAAAGAAATATACGGACGTGGACGAGGCGATCGTTGGGTGCGCAGCCATTGACTACTACGACGGAAAAAAGGTGGTCAGGAAGTCACAACGAGGTGACAAAGAGATCGGGGAGTTCTGGCAAGCCGAAGCCGAGGTCGCCGAAGAAGGGAGAGCCGAGGAGAATACAGGAGGTGACGACGGTGCTGGTGGCTGGGAGGCAGCAGCCGGCGGCGCGGATGGTGAAGCCGAAGAGGATACGGAGGAAGTAGAGTATTACGAGGCGGGCACGGCCCGCGATGGCGAGTGGGACGAGAAGACAAAGTGCGTGGACGCCGGCGATGCAGACAATGACGATTATGTGAACGATGCCACAGGTGCTGAGGACGAGAAGACGGAGTGCGTAGATGCCGACAATGCAGAGGTCGTCGATGATGTGAACGATGCCGCCGGTGCTGAGGAGAAACCCGTTGAAGAAGCTTCGGACAACAAGGCCGAGAACTCCGAAAAATCCGAGAAGTCTCGGATATCCGAGATGAGCGAGAGGGCGAGACCCGAAAAGCTGAATGAAAAAACTTCCCATCTTCCGCTAAAGGGAACCATGTGTGGATGCGAAGCAGCGGGGATATGGCTGGCTTGAGCGGGAAAAACGTCATCGCTCTCGTTTCGCGGCAGCGGCCCTGGCGCTTATCACGGCGCTGCACAGGAGAGAGAATGAGGCGCGCGCGCTCCGTCATTTTCATACCGCGGAACTGCCGTGGCGCCCCCCAGCGGAGTATGCAGCTGTCACACCACCTGTCGTGCTCGCCGCTCCGTAGAGGATTCCTAGAGAAGAGAACGGAGGGAACCGTAGGAGAGGAGAGAGAGGGGGGGGGGGGGACGCGCATGCGCTGTGGGGGTGTGTGGGACGCGGGCGCCGCTCCGTAGAGTAGAGGATTCCTAGAGGAAAGAAAGGGGGTGAGCGTAGGAGAGAAGAGAGAGAGCGGGAGGGGACGCACATGCGCTGTGGTGGTGTGGGACGCGGGAAGGAGGGACGGACTACGGTGGCCAATAGTGGTTGCGGTGCTGTACACCAGACCCGAAGGTTGTGCGATCGAATCCTGGCCGCGGCGGCCGCGTTTTCGATGGAATCGAAAATGGCTGAGGCCCGTGCACTTTGATTTAGGTGCACGTTAAAGAACCCCAGGTGGTCGAAGTTTCCGGAGCGCTCCACTACGGAGTTTCTCATCACATCGTGGTTTTGGGATGGAAAACACCAGATTATTATTATTATTATTATTATTATTATTATTATTATTATTATTATTATTATTATTATTATTACAGTTCCGGCTATCCGCACGATTGAATGTGTGCGCGTAGCGCCGAGTTAAGCCAACCATGAGGTGAAATATGTGAAGTGCACTTGCGCAACTGCCGTTCATTCTAACCAGGAGGCAAAAACTCATGTCGCTCTACTTCCCGCAGATGCCTGTACCAATGGTCTGTTTGATGCCAGTATGTTGCTGTGCAATCTTGCATGGGTGACCTCAACGAGGTGGTCACGTCAGTCCGCAATTATAGTATCATTGAGGGCTTGCCCAATATCTAACGGACAAACGGAGAAAAGATGCCGTCCCAAAGTTGGTTGGTTCGTTGGTTCCTTATTGTTTTGGCGCAACCCACCTCGGGGGATAGGCCATGAAATCGGACGGTGTCTTGCTTAAGAAACTAATTCACATTACTGGAGGAAAGGGTTGAAAATGAATTGCATTACAGATTAGTATTCTAAATTCTCAAGATTAAAAAAAAAAAGAAGAAGAAAAAGCGAAAAAAAAAACCTATAGAGAAGCAACCAAAAAATATATGTAGCTGTAATTAAGACAATTGAAGTGATCTAACCTTAACATTCCATTCTTTTAGAGTCTCTTAAATAATTAGATACAGCGTTGAAAACGCTCCTGTGGCTAAAACCAAAGGTGGTAGCACCAAATGAAAGAATCACCGGAAGAGTCAAATTCAGGGCTAACTTTCGTAGGGGTTCTTCGAGTAATCTTTTTCTTTGTGTTTTAAATCTTCGGCACGTCAAAAAGAAGTGCTCCAGAGATTCGCTCTCATTACAGTGAACGCATAAAGGTGACTGAGCCAGACCCGACCTATGAAGGCAAAAGTTCAGTGGGGGGACTCGACATCGTAGCTTTGTAATTAATATTTCCTCCTTTCTACATGAACACCACCTGCTCTGCCAAGGAAACTTTAGCTGTGGGAACTCTGATAATGATAAAGGAGATTTATCGAAGTTATTGGCCGTAGTAAGTTTTTCGAATCGTGCTGCTGTGACATACGCCGACGTGGGCAGTACAGACAATACAGGGCCATCGTGGGATGATACTGCAAGTGCATCCGCAAAGTGCGAGCGTGTTATTCACTTCCTCTTCCTCCTCATCTCTGCTCTGCCTTTCGCGGGATTTCCTAACCCTCGGCCACGCTGCATGTTTGCGGTGCGTCTTTTCGACCGGTGTGGTCGCCGAAAATGCCTCCGATTTCGGTGCGCTCGAGAAGACAGACTTTGAGGAAATACGACCTCCTGCCGAATCGTCCATGGACGATGGCCACAGATCCTTCAATCCGTGACATCACCCAAAGACTGCGGTTCTCCTGGGTCCACTGGGCGAAAGTACGAATGTTCACGAAGGCGCGAATGTGCACATGTGATCTCTAGCGCGTCTGATAGATTTCGGTCGAGATCAAACACGAACAATGCTTCTCAAACGATGAAATACCCTTTTTAAGCGCCCATCAAAAATGTCGATTAATCGATTAACCGATTAAAACATCACATCAAAAGCAATTGATCGATTAAAGGCTAAATCGATGAACCATTAATCGATTAAAAATTTTAATCGGCCACCTCTAAAAGGGGCCCGTTTTTTGTGCGCGTCTCAAGGGCAGTTTTCAAAGTGAAAGAAAATGTAGGAGCGTTGCGTGATAGAAAACATGGTCAAGCTCTTCCGAGACCTGCATACCGCCAGCGGTAAATGGTGTGCATAAATAGCTTGCAGTTATTGCGCCGGCACAAGCATAGGGCATGGCTGAGAGGTCTAACGCACCGCCAGATCCAGCTTTCACGGACATCGGCGTTTAGTTCGCGTGTCTTCCACCACGTGCCGCATGACTTTTATCTTTTGAATCTCGCGCGAAGTCAAGAGTTGCGTCAAGGCAAGAAAGAAAAGGAAAGAAACAAAAGAAAAAAGTTCAGAACACATAGCTTCACGTCTTGGCGTGGCCTGTCGCGTTCGTTGCTAACGGCGACAAAGATAAGACCGGCGAGCTGCGACGTTAAAATGGCTAGTCACTCCCCGATCCTGTGGCAACGACTCGTTTTACGCATCAGAAAAAGAAAACAGTGCCCGGCTGCACCGGGAATTCGGAAGGGCAGCCAAACGTACTCATTTATTCCCTTCGCATTTTTTTACACCAAGTATGGTATGCCCGCCGTTTGTCCGGTTCGCGATGTAGAGAGGAAACCATGATCCTGCCGGCGCGGCCACGTCAAGCAAAATTAAGAACAGCTGTGCCTAGTTAAACCAGTGTAACCATAGAAAAGCCTTATTAAGCCATGTTGAGCGGTGTAAAACCTAATTAACTACGCATAACTAAGCTAATGAAATCACACCTCAACAAGCCCTAATTAAGCCGAGCTGAGATTCTCGTGTGCCTAGTAATGCCGAACTATGTAAGATGCGCCGAGCTTAGTCTAATACTAATTAAGACTTAATATATAACTAGCGGTAGCTCGACTAATTAGCTAATTAAGCTTACCTTGACGTTGGATGGAAGCTAATCGAGACCAAGGGACGAATATGCAAGTTAGGCCAATTTATCTAATTAAGGTAAGTAAGGTACTTGGTGCTGTGATTGCCAAGTGATTCCCAATGAAACCCGATCGATACCTATCCGATACTCGTGAATCGCAAAGTGATGGCGTGAACACTTCGTGCATGGACGTATGAATGAACGTGTGCCTAGCCAAGCCAGGACCAGGCGAGTGCCGACCAGCTCTGCTCTACCCCAGCCTTACGCGACTCAGCGCAAGCTGCGCAAATTTTTTACCATTATGAAAGGCTCGGCCGATGGCAGATCGTGAAGCAGTTGGCGCACATTTAATGACTTGACAGTCGAATGATAGCATTTCGCAATGTTTAGTTCTAGGTTACTTAGCTTATAGCGTCTGCTTACTTTTCGTCCCCGTGTTTTCCGAGCTTTTTTCTACTGCTTAGGCTTCTCTGGATGCACAGAAAGCGGTTATACTTCTTATAATAACTGTTGGGGTTTTGCGTCCAAAGAACGCGATATTAATGTGAGAGATGCCATAGTGGAGGGCCCCCGATAGTTAGACCACGTGGGGTTCTTTAACGTGCACCTAAATCTGAGCACACGGGCTTCCTGCATATTGCGTCCATCAAAATGCAGCCTCCGCGAACTAACATGGTGCTACCAAACGTGTGCTTCAAACTACAAAGTACGGCAGTGGTGGCGCATTTTCGATGGAGACGAAAATGCTTGAGGCCCGTGTGCTTAGATTTAGGCGCACATTAAAGAACCCCCGGTGGTCGAAATTTTGAGAGCCCTCCACTGCGGCGTCTCTCATCATATGGTCGTCTTGGGACGTTAGACCCCAACAATTATTATGACTATTAAAGTACAAAGTAATCGTTCTAGAAGGTCTTGGCTCGCGGTACACAAATCGGCGCATAGCACACATGATGACGCACGTGTGCTTGCGCTACAGATTTGCCGGTCACCGGTTCCAAAAACACTACCTAAATATCATCATTCGAATGCCCTCTTGTATGATTTTTTTAATTAACGAAAATTAATAATAATAATAGTTATATCTGGGGTTTTACGTGACAAGACCACGATATGATAATGAGGCCAGACGTATAGGAGAACTCCGGAAATTTTGATCATTTGGCGTTCTTTAAGGTGCTTTGACATCGCACAGTACATGCGGTCCTCTACAGTTTCGCATCCATCAACATGCGACCACCGCGGCCGGGATCGAACCTGCGCCTTTCAGGTCAGCAGCCGACCTCCATAGCCGCTATGCCGTCGCGGCGGCATATCTACAGTGTGTCCACAGCCATCATTGTCCCCCATGAAAAAAAAAAGCATGGAATAAAATTCTAATAAAGAGTCTAGGCAGGGAGCTACCATCTCTCCAATGCTATTCACCGCGTGTTAACAGGTTTTCAGAGCGTTGGATTGCGAACAGCATGCGATAGCAGTTAAAGGAGAGTAGCTTAGTAACATGCGATTTGCTTGTGATATTGCCATGTTTAGTAACTCGGGAAAACTATTGCAAATCACAATTACTGAATCAGACAGGGAAAGCAGAGCGGTGGGTCAGAAAATAATATGCTGAAAAATAAAGCAATGTTCAGCAGTCTCCGAAGAGAAGAGTGGTTTGCGATGCCTATCAAAACACTGGAAGTGGTAAAGGAATACGTCTGTTTGGAAGGTATTGGCCGCAAATACGAACCATGAGAATGAAGTAACCAAAAGTATAACAATGTTGTAGTGTGCATTTGGCACGTATTCTGAGATAATGATTGGCAGTTTACCACTATCTCTCAATCGGAAGGCTAGATCCGCCGGCAACCTACAACATCCTAATCCTAATCCTAACTATCTGTCAAGGGAATGCAGCGAGAAGACAAGATAACTTGTGGCAATTGAAAGTAACATCGGGGATTCCAACAGAAGGCAAGAGCGCGAACGGGAGGCATAAAGTTAAATGGGCAGATGAGATTCAGAAGCTTCCGGGGCTAACGTGGGCGCCGCCTGCATGAGCGTACTCATGTTGCTGGTGATGATGATGATGACACACTTGTGCAACGTGAATGCGAAAGTATCATTGCACGATTCGTACACAGTCGCGCATATATATATATATATATATATATATATATATATACGTATTGTTACAGCAACAAAAAGTGTGTCAAGAGGCCAACCAGGTTTCGCCTTAGCGTTTTTAGTGAGTGTAACACGTGCTTAGATTTTACTTATTTATTTATTTAGTTATTTATTTATTTATCTCAAATGCACTAAAGCGCTTGGGCATTCTAGAGGGGAGTAGGGTACATATGTGTACAACAATAGGAAGAATACCGATGTTTCAGCGAACACTTTCAAAAAAAATTTAAAGGTTGGCTGTTGGATATTGTACAATTCTAGCTCGTCAGCTGGTCATCGAGAAGAGGTGGAAATTACTCCACAAAAAATTGAAAGGCATAGTCCACTAACTAACGAAAATTTACTAATTTTGATGTGAATTGAATTATCGCCCCCATTTCCATTCGCAATATTTAGTCGTGGAGTTCGCAAGGCGACCTGGAACTAATTCGTATGATGCCACTAGTTTCGAGATATTTCCTAATTCCCGAACATTACAGAGAAAGGCGCTGCCATCCGAATTATATTCCTAACAAAACGTCCTGTCATGTATTGAAGCCCAAAATAAGTCTAACACGATGTATTTCTTCGACACTGATCTTCACGCTCCTTAGCCTAAGTGCGCATATCGTGTGCCAGCCACAGTGCGTCGCAACATCGCACAATTGACACTGCTCAACACGGTGTCATTTAGACCTCGAACAGCCGATGGGTCTCACCGGTCGATATTGTAAAAAAAAAAAAAAAAATACGGCTCAATTACTTAGTTTTTTGCGTAGACTATAGCTTGCTGAACAAGATCACAGGCAAGGACATCTATCCCTAGCCACTAATAGACAATGCCGCGACTGCCGGCATGGAGCATAGTCTTTTTTTTCTTTTTTCTCTATTCGTTGGACCTGCGCTCCGGCTGCTTGCAGCCCCGATAGGTGAACTTCACCACCACAAACCAGCCTTCGTTAGATCCGATGGTTTATATGAATTTATGGTGACGCGATTCGGGCTGTGCAACGCGCTTGCAACATTTGAACGAATGATCGGCATCCTTCGCAGCTTCTAGTGGCAGACGAATCTCTACTACCTGGATGGTACTCTGATCTTTTCAGACGGCTTTGCGACCCATCTACAAAAGGTCGAAGCTGTCGTCACTAGTCTCAGCTCTAATGGCATTGAGGTAAACTTAAAGAAATGTTGCTCTGGCGTATACGAAAGCTGCTTATTCTGTGCCGTCTCCTGCCGAGATGGCGTCCTTCCGGTTCCCACGACACTTCTTGCTGCTGCTACGTTTCCTAAACTGACAACGAAATACCTTCGCAGCTTTCTCTGCCTTCGATTTTATTTTACGCGTTTCATTCGCAGCTCCCCGCAATAATAGCGCATTTCACTGACCTCCGCAGCGGCCGCGACCTCTGAGTGAAGTTACATGTGGCGATGCATCCAGAAAACTCCGATGTATTCTTACTTCGCCTACAATCTTGCGACATTTTGAGTTGATAAGACGACCGGAAGGCGAAATAAATTTACATTTCTATGTACACTTTATGTCACTCAGTTTACATTATATGGGGCAACGCTCGGGTAACGTACGGTTACTCACCGATACGATACGCAGAGCTTTGCGCACTCGTCATGATTCACTTCGTGGAGATGCGTGGAACCTTTTTTCTGTTCGTTCAACCTGCGCTCCGGCTACTGGTAGTCCCGATGGCTGAACTTGACCACTGCAAACGAGCCTTCGTCAGACCCGACTTTATATGAATTCACTGACGCGATTCGCGCTGTGCAACGCTCTTGCAACATTTGAACGCATGATCGACATCCTTCGCGGCTTCAAGAGGTAGACGCATCTCTGCTACCTGGATGGTACTGTGATCTTTTCAGACGACTTTAAGACCCATCTACAACAGGTCGAAGCTGTCGTCACTGTAGCCTCAGCTCTAGTGTTAATTTGGCAGACGAAAGCTGCTTATTCTGAGCCGTCTTCTTCTGAGATGGCGTCCTTCCGGATCCCAAATATACTTCGTGCTGTTGCTGCTTTTCATAAACGGAAAATGAAATACCTTCACACATTTCCATGCATTTGATTTTATTTTAGACGTTTCATATCATTAGCAGTTTGCCCAAAATTATAGCTGCTTTGAGCGATCTCCGACGCAGCCGCGACCTTTGAGCGAAGTCACATGCGGCGATGCATCCAGCAAACTACGATGCATTATTACGTCGCCTCCGATTTTGCGACATTTTGATTTGCTCACCCCATATGAGAGAGAGAGAGAGGGAGAGAAGTTTATTATGACAGAAAAGCTGAAAGCACCCAAGATGAAATTCACAAGGACACTAGCGGCGTTGTCTTCGGCGTTGTGCTTGCCCAGCGTAAACGCGGATTTCACGAGTTAGTTGTTGCTTACAGGGTTGCCGTTGGTGGCTACTTTGCGCCAAATTGGCTACTTTTGGACCCCGTTGGCGACGAAAATTTCCAGTTGGCGCCATGGCTCTTTTTTAAACTTGTGGTTTTACTTATTCAAAATAGTTTTATTTATTACATAAAATTTATCCCCATATTTATCCTAACAGCTCCTGCAGGCACTGCAACGAATTCGCTAGCCTAGACCACATGCTCTGGCGTTGCCCCTCGTTACGGGGCACGGACCAATCCACTGAAGACAAGTGGCTATCCGCTATCAAGAGCCCCGATGTCGGGGCTCAACTGTGGGCTGTCCAGAGGGCCCACGATGCGGCGGTCGGGCTTGGCCTGACTGCCCCAACGTGGGAGCGGCCCGCTGCGCGTTGAGTCGTGCACCTCAGGACTGACAATAAAGTTTTGCATCCATCCATTCATCAATAGTAAAGACTCTGTTTATAATAGCGCTTCTGTTCTGTTTGGCGAGAAATTCGGCGATAGGATCAAATGTCATGGCTACTTTGGCTACTTTCGGCGTGAGTTCTGGCGCCTTTTCATGTCCACCCAACGGCAACCCTGGTTGCCTATGCTAGCCATGCACCTACCAAAGCACGCACAAGCATACATAAAGTACGGTTGAACCCCGTAAACCCCCCCCCCTGCATCCGCCGATCAATACACATTCTAGCGGCGGTCTTCTTGTCCATCTACGACGCGATCCCGCTGTAGCCGTCACCGACATGCCTGTGCAGCGGCGCAAAAACCCCTGCATTGCTTCCCTTATGGAGTTGTTGCGTGAAGCAACGTCATCCCTGAGAAATAAGCCATCAAAAACACCATTTCATTCTGCTTGCAGAAGCAGAGAACGCTGCTGATGTAGAAATAAAAGAAGACGATTCGGCAACGCAAGCTTTGCGCTGGTTCTGCCATTGCTGGTCAGTCTCCAATAGTATAATGCTTATTTAAAACGCTTCATTACACTATCAATAGCTTCTCTCATGCTTTCCTTGGATTCAATATGTGTTGCCTTATTGAGGCTGTGGTTAACTGAAATAGGCCCTTGGTTCCCCTTCCTTTGTTGTTTAGATAATGGGTTGCGTAATAAGAAATACTAAAACATGAGAACTTTACTTGCTCCATATCTAGAAGCGAAACCGGCTCTGTAGAAAAGATTCTGGGTGCAACGCTTTAGCGAAAAAACAAGAAGCTAAACCTTCAGCAATGACGCACTAGTAATATTAATTGCTGGAACTTTACACGCCAAAACTACGATATGTTTATGAGGCGCGCCGTATAGGAGGTCTAGACTGGAAAAACGATGTCCTACAGCACGCGCTTAGTGCTTAGCGGGCGTCTCCCATTCCCTGTCGCGGCAGAAGAGTGTGCCGGAAATTTCGACCACCTGGGGTTCTTTAACGTGAATTTACATCTACGTACAGCATCAAAATCCAAGTACTAGTGGATTTCCGCCTCGTTCGAAAATGCTAGAGCGGCGGTCACGATCAAACCGGTGCCCTTCGGGTCGGCAGCCGAGCACCGTAACCACTGACAGCAATTCTGTTAAAAAAAAAAGAAGGAAAAAAAAACGAAAGAAATTTCTGCGATTCGAACCCGTGTCGCATTTACCGCACGTGAGTCGCCAGCACAGGCGCTCAACCATCTAGACCACAACGCACACCGGTCGCGGGACGGTAAAATGGGTCTTATCAAGATACAATGGTCGAAGACGCGAGTCGAAGACGCGACTGTGTTGTAGAAAACTTCATTTTGGAACGTGTTTTTCTTCACACAGAAACATGACTGCGGCCTCAGATGAAAGCTTCGTCCCCGTACTACTCAGATCTCCGAGCAATTTGCAGGATTCCGTCTAGTTTTCTCAGGCGGCCCGTTTCTGTCCCGAAAAACGAGGCGTGATTTCGGCCGCTTCCATAGGATCCCATTGTTTAAACTTTAGTCGTCGTGGGAACAGAATGTGGAGCCCCGATGTTAACGATGCTGCATTTGTTAAGTGCGGTACAGCTCCTAGAAGGTGCCCCTTTAAGAAGATTTGGAAATTCCGCCTCTACGATTTGTTATCGTCGAAAAATGACCCTGTCCCATTGAAAACGTGAGAGCTTCCAGCAGTGGCCGCTAGGAGCGCTGATCGTCCAATGTCCCCGAAAGCTGGATCTGGTTGCGGTGCGAGGGGTCGCTGGTTTGAATCTCGGTGAAGTGCTTTGGATTTTTTTTCTTCTGATTTATTCTTTTGTGCCTTTTATATATATAAACATGTATATACATATCCGGGGGAAGACGGCGACTGCGACGGCAAAATTCAGCCGAGGGTGTCTATATAATTGCTATGGCGATAAAAAAGAACAGCTGATCGCCTCTGCGAGCTGTGTTTTGCGTTCTACCGCCAATAATGCTGCGAGAAGAATGTGATCGCGACTACTGGCATAGCTCGGCACACTCGCTCATGAGTGCACTCAACTCACACTCACTCACACTCATTTGAACGTGGTGAGTTCAGTATGAGTGAGTACTCATGCGTGTGAGTGGACGTGAGTGTGAACGTGAGTGAGAACTCATGAGTGTGAGGGGTCGTGAGTGTGAACGTGAGTGAGTACTCATGAGTGTTAGTGGACGTGAGTGTGAACGTGAGTGAGTGCGAAGGCTGAAAAAATTGTGGTGATTGAGTTTGAGTGAGTACTCCCTTAACCCTTTGCGGTCCGTTGTCGGGCAGCGCCCGACAACGCCACACGGCCGTAGCGGTCCGCTGTCGGGCAACGCCCGACGAGCGTGTTCCTCGTTTAAATTTCGCGATTCTCACTGCAAGTCGCGCGCATTTTTTTAAATACATGAAGCGCCATCTCTCGAGAAATGAGTGAGCTTTGTTTGTTGATGTTTACTTTTTTTACACTAGGATGCAGCACTATGTTCAGCACGGAAGCCTAGAGCGTATCCACTCGCACGTGGTTCGTTGAGAAGCATGGCCGCGTTTTCGCCGCGTGCGTTTTACGGTGGCGCTTTTAGCGAAAGCGAAGATGACTTTAGTGAGGAAGAGAATTACGTGCCCCCCATCAGACAGTGATGTCAGTGATTCGACCGAAGTGAGTGACGAAGACGACGATGACTGTGCGAGCTACGCATTTTGTCGCAAGACGATGAAATGGTGGCGCAAGCTTTTTTCTGGATTCTGGAAGTTTCCATTGTCAACAGTTTTATTTTGAGGTGCATACAGCTGCAGATACATGGCCAGCACGAACAGCGACACCTGCAGTACCGCCGCAACCTCATCCAACAGCTTGTGGGTGACGTGAGGGCTGGAGCCCGAAAGCGGGGCCCGTCTGCACGGAACGATTGTGAAGAAAGGCTAGATGGAAGGAGCCACTTCATCTACAAGCTCCCAGGGCGAAGCACCAAGGACTGCGCCCTTTGTAGCGATAGGCAAACAAAAGGAGGCAGGAGGGAAACTGTGTTTTTCTGCAAAACCTGCAGTAACAACCCTGGCCTGCACCCAGGAGAATGCTTTGAGCGGTATCACACGCTGCCTAAATATCGCTAAAGGAGTTGCCTGCAGAATGCAAGAGCAAAAATAAATATCCTGTGAGTTTTTCTTCCGCAGTTCGTGTTTTTTCTTCGCGGCGCCAGAAACTGGCAAAATAGTTTCGGACCGGTAGAGGCGGAAAGTGGGTAAAAGTTTTCGGACCGCAAAGGGTTAAAATGCCGACCTATGACTACCGGAGAGTATTTTTGTCGCAGATGAATATTGGAAGCTGTGAAGAACAAGGAAAGCATGAAATTCTCGCCACAAGGTGAGTAAACAACGCCAAGCATGCCGTTATCGCTTTACGTTAACTTTGCTTTTGTTCTAAGGTACGTACTCACTAGCGGCAAAAACGCGCGCGACACGCCGCGTGCGGCAAGCGCGCTCGCGGCAGGCGCTTGCGTTCCCGTTCTCATTCGCGTTTTACGCGGCGCGGCAGCAACTCTTGAAGTCTTATACAACTCAAGATTCCAAGTATCACTGCCTTGTAGCGTAAAACGCGAATGGAAACACGAACGCAGGCGCCGCGTTTTGCCGCTAGTGAGTACCTACCCTTACAAGTAACGCAAAAAAAAAAAAAAAAACGAAAACAAGAATGCGTGAACAGGAGAAGCCTGTACTTCTGTCGTCGAATAACAGGTAAGCAAAACCTTTTCATTTCGAGAACGATTGTACGTGAGCGAGCGTCGTTACAGAGCACGATACATACATGGAAGTGCACATTCATTCATTTACCCACTGCATTTTACGTACAGTTCTGCTGGATCTAACTTGCGGAGAAGAAACTTGTTGCATCAAACATTTTTGTTAACATGCACGCCACGGTGTTTCATTTGTGATTATTTAACGAATAGATTCGATAAGCATAATTGTTGTAGCCGGCTAAAGAACTGTATGATATATGCTGCACTGGTTTACCGCGATGCGGCGAGAACTCGGAAGAAAAAAATTGGCCGCGTATCTGCGTGCTTCGCTGCAAATGTCGTTGAAAGACGATAGTCTTGTGCCGGCCGTACTCCTATGTTTTGCCTTGCCTCAGGCAGCGCCTACTCTAGAATTACGTATCTGTGTATTTTCTAATAAAAGAACACAGGACCTGATAATTACATATTAATGTTGCGCCTCAGGTATGCGTAGTATTTGCTTTTTTGATCGAATATGTTCACAAGTATGAATGAAAACACCAGTTCAAGATGGCTGGGCGTTCAGAAATTAGTTAAACTTTGGCCCTGTAGCTAGCTGAATCGGGTCACGGACAGACAGATAGACAGACAGACAGACAGACAGACCAAAATTTTTGCGTTTAAGTATCCCAAGAAAGACTATCGTCTTTAAAAAGGGAAGAAAAAATTCCCGGAGCCACCTGTTAGGGTGTCCCAGCAGCGGCGGGCCTGTTTTTGGTGTGTATCGAGCAAAAAGTGCTGCGAGTTCTTCGCCAAGTTACGAGTGCTGTTGACAGAGCAGCACTGTGTACAGTTACCATTGTGCTCGATGCACTGTGTCCGGCCGTAAAAACGGTCAAGTGCTTGCTTGCCTACCACAGCCGCAAGGTCGATACGCGCGTCGGTGGCGAGCCCATCGCTTGCAGCAGACCGCGGGACGTGTGTTAATGTTGCTCAAGCCTTTCCAAGAAGACAGCAGGAGGGAGGCTTGGCGGCGTCGAGGGCCAGGTCTTGGCGATCCTCACAAGGACAGGGCCGGTCTCTGCCCCGATTTGTTTCTTCAGTGGTGAGGTGCGTAGAATGATTGTTTCAAAGTGTGCGGGTACAGGCCTAGATTGATGAGTGTTCTGGCGAAGGACTGAAGTGCTGTAGTGTGCCTGTTGTCATTACAATTGAGCGTGTGAAGTGTATGCTTCGCACAATTGAAACTGCGGCTAGCACAGAAGATATTGAGTTTCTTGAGTTCAATGTATGTGGTTGAACTACGTGAGTGACTCCATGAAGCATGCAGTAACTAAGTGCGACATGTTTGATCATCTGTTTTTGTGCAGAATTAACAGAGTTTTATCAGAAGTAGTCTACCATGGGAGCAACAGGAACTTGACAGCCTCACCACTTGGTGTGAAGCTTGCAGGGCAATTACTATAATGTCTGGGTGCCTATCATGCAGCAGCGCTTTATTTTTTGTCGTGCTGTTCTATTCCATTTCTTTACTGTTTGTATTTAATGTGTAGAACACCTGTCCAACAATGATCCAATAAATTTCGCGCGCACTTTACAACATTAAAAATTGGTCCCTGTTCATTCATTTCTTAAAGGAGTCCTGACACAAAAATTTTCGCCCCGCGTTTTTTTGCTGCAATGTGTTGCTGGGGGGCCTGTTAGTCATAACACGGCACATCGTTTGCTGCAGCGCGTGACAGATAAATAATTACAAGCTCCTCATTACCGACACAGCCTCAGTTTCGGTTTGACAGAGCTCCAAAAACGACAAGCCGCCGGGTGCAACTATCGCCACCTAGCGAGTGAAACGCTCGGTCACGGAGCACACAGAACAGTGACGCACTTCCGCGCGGTCTGCATCGTCTGCTTGCATTCGCTTGTCACCCATGCTGCGTGATGTCGTCGCCGTTATCGTCCTCGCTGTCGTCGTCGGGCTCATCGTCGTCTGATGGCGACAATTTTCTTGCGACGATCCCCGTCGCGACGATCCCCGTCACGACGGGGCGAATCACTTCAGGTTTGACCCGCTGGCGAGGAGTGCTTCGTCGGGAAGCGGCAACGATACCAGCGACGACGACCACGATGAACCTCGCGTCGGCAATGTACTATGGTAAGACCCGACACATTCGTGCACAAATGTTCTGCAGGGCAATTCATTTAGCCAAAGTACGTTCTCTTTTTCTACGTTCAATATTCGATTGAATCACTTGATAACATTGTGATGCCCTTCAAGTTGTTGGTGCCGAAGAAAGCTAGGTAACACCAGAGCACCAGACGTGAGCGATGCACAGGGTGGAGTCGGAAGACCCATGTACGCCAAGTCCGGCGCCTGTGTGGTAAAGCAATGCGCCTCGAAATGGAGCCCGCAAACGCGACTGTTCTGCACGGGGGACCAGTCCTGATACTCCTGACGTCCACAAGCGCGCACGAACTCGATCCACTTCTGCCGCCGAGGTTCGTCGCGGGGAAACGTATGCAGCGATACGCCTGATCCCGACTTCGACGTGCAGAAGGAAACGGCGCAGAAGGATTTCGGCATTGTGGCCTGTCACTGCAGCCCAGGCAGCACAGGGAAATCAAGAAGTCCTTGGGAGCAGGAAACGGGAAAGCTGTACTGTCGCCAAACACAAAACATTCAACGCGTGCGCCGCGGCAGCGCCTCCTCTTGGCCGCGGCCACACACTCGCGAGCAGCCGCCGAGCAGTCACCAACAGCGCAGTGGCGAGCGCGCCAAAACAGAAATGGCGGCTACGACGTCATCATAACCTGTTGTACCGGGAAGTAGGGGGGTCACCGCGGGTCACCTCCGAGGGTGTCAATGCCGCCAGGTGCGGCCTAGAATGCTGGATCGCGCATGCGAACTTCAAAATTCATATAAAATACCTTCCAAGCTTTATTCGCTGTCGATGTTTTGCAGATGGTACACGCATGTACACGGGAATCGATCCAGCAAGCTATCTCGGCCGCGAAATTTTGTGTCAGTACCCCTTTAAGGACGATCAACCCAGGAGTGGCCCCACTCTCCATCCCTTCAGGCAGCTGCCACCACGATTGCGGAAGAGCTTGCACAGCTGCGGCGAGTACTTCACTTTGCAAGAGTGGAGGCACAGCAGGTGTGTACACATGACCACATTTTCATTTTATTGCAATAGCAATTATATGGACACTCTCGGCTGCTTTTTGCTGTCGGCGTTGGCGTTGGCGTCGCCGTGGCCGTCATGCGCCGTATATGTGTATGTATATATATAAATATAAAAGGCACGAAGAAAAATAATTCAGAAACATATTTCCCGACGCGCGCAATCGAACGGGTGACCTCTCGTTCCGCAGCGCGCGGCGCTAACCGCTAGGCCCCAGAAACGCACGTCCTTCAGCGTGCTAACGGCGAGCTATTTATATACACCATTCACCGCTGCCGGTACGCCGATCTCGGGGGAATATCAGCGTGCTCTCTGCCTTACCAGCAAACCAGCGAAATGGCGCGAAGTGCGCGCCTGGCGCCACTCGTTGCAACCTGCCCTTTGCCCTCGCGGCGTAGTCGCCCGTGCCCGTGCGCGCGCCCCGCGCGCTCTTATCTTGGGATGGAGGATGGGAGCGATTCTACGTCGTGTACTTTCGCCGGAAAGGTTGCGTTTAGGTTACCGAGCACACAAAGGTCACTTCGCTCGCTGCAGAGAACCCCGTTCGCGAAAGAAGCGCGCTGTTCAAACACAGTAAAGTAACAACTGTGACACTTTTTAGTTCACACCAGTGGCGTAGCCAGGGGGTGGCACACCGGGCACGTGCCCCCCTCCCCCCCCCCCCGAAATTTTTTTTCGCCATGGCATACATAGCGAAAAATGGCCATTTAAAGGAGGTGCCCTCCCCGAAATCAAGCAGGTGCCCCTCTACCCCCCCCCCCCCCCCCCGAAAAAAATTTCAGGTTACGCCCCTGGTTCGCACTCATCCTGTGTATACCTGTGCGTATGTTTCATGCGTGTGTTTCGTGCACCCTTTGTTTTTGAGGAGAGCGTTAAGTGTCGAGCTATGAACTTTCTTAGTTCGCGCTGGTCCCGTGTTTGTTCTTTTCGTGCGTCCTTTGCGTTTGAGCAGCGCGCTCCAAATTTCGATCTGCTTTGCCTTCCTCGCGTGAAATCCCAAGTTGTTCCTATCGCATTCATTGCTTCGCCCTTGCGGCGAAACTTGACTTTTTGAAGTGGAGATTAGTTAGCTAATTGATCAATCCTTAGTTACACTTTGGTTTTTCAGGAGATCCATCCACGAAACGAGCGTGATGGGCCTACTTAGCGTACCTCAGATATCCCTATAGTCGGTGACAAGCTAACAATAAAGGTAAACTGTACCGCTCTTCATTTGTATCATCATCATGATCAGCCTAACTAAGCCCACTGCAGGGCAAAGGCCTCTCCCATGTTCCGCCAATCAACCCGGTCCGGTGCTTTCTGCTGCCACGTTATCCCTGCAAACCTCTTAATCTCATCTGCCCACCTAATTCTCTGTCTCCCCCTCACCGTTTGCCTTCTCTTGGAATCCAGTCAATTACCCTTAATGACCAGCGGTTATCCTGCCTACATGCTACATGCCCGGCCCATTTCCATTTATTCTTGATTTCAACTAGGATATCCTTAACCTCCGTTTGTTCCCTGACCCACTCTGCTCTCTTCCTGTCTCTTAAGGTTACACCTATCATTTTGCTTTCCATCGCTCGCGGCGTCGCCCTCAATTTAAGTTGAACCCTCTTTGTAAGTCTCCAGGTTTCTACTCCGTAGGTAAGTACCGGTGAGATGCAGCTGTTGTATACCTTCCTCTTGAGGGATTGTGGTAGACTACCATTCATGATTTGAAAATGCTTGCCGAATGTGCTCTATCCCATCCTTATTCTTCTAGTTAGTTCACTCTCATGGTTCGGCTCCGCGGTGACTACCTGTCCTAAGTAGACGTACTCCTTTACAACTTCCAGTGTCTCGCCACCTATCGCAAAGCGCTGTTCTCTGCCGAGATGGTTCCACATTACTTTAGTTTTATGCATATTACTTTGCAGACCTACTCTTCTGCTTTCCGTATCTAGTTCAGTAATCATGAGCTGTAATTCGTCCCCTGAGTTACTCATCAATGCAATGTCATCAGCTAATCGCAGGTTACTAAGATACTCTCCATCAACTCTTATCCCTAACTCATCCCCATCTAGGGCCCTGAAAACCTCCTGTAAACACGCGGTGAATAGCATTGGAAGAGATCGTAACTCCCTGCCTTACACCCTTCTTTATTGGGATTCTGTCGCTTTCTTTATGGAGGACTATGGTGGCTGTGGATCCGTTGTAGATTTCTTGCACTATGTTCATATAGGCTTCATCGATACCCTGATTCTGCAGTGCCTGCATGACTGCTGATATCTCCACTGAATCAAATGCCTTCTCGTAGTCTATGAAGGCTATGTATAGGGGTTGGTTGTATTCCGCGCATTTTTCTATCACCTGATTGATAGTATGAATATGGTCTGTTGTTGAGTAGCCTGTACGAAATCCTGCTTGGTCCTTTGGTTGATCGAACTCTAATGTCGTATTAATTCTTACAGCGATTATTTTTGTTAATAGCTTGTAGACAACGGACAGTAAGCTGATCGGCCTGTAATTTTTCAAGTCCTTGACGTCCCCTTTCTTATGCATTAATATGATGTTGGCATTCTTCCAAGATTCTGCTATCTTCCCCGTCAGGAGACACTTCGTATACAGGGTGGCCAGTTTTTCTAACACAATCTCTCCACCGTCTTTCAACAGGTCTGATGTTACTTGATCCTCACCAGCGACTTTGCCTCTTTGCATTCCGTCTAGGGCTTTCTTTACTTCTCCTGTCAATACTGGAGGGATGTCAGATTCATCTGGGCTATCACTGCTTCTTGCGTTATCATCCTGATTGTCTCAGCTGCTGTACAGATCTCTCCAGAACTCCTCGGCTACCTCAACTATTCTATCCATATTGGTAGTGAGTTTGCCTTCCTTGTCCTTTAATTCATACATCTGATATTTCCCTATGCACAGTTTGGTCTTCACAGCTTTGAGGCTTCTTCCCTTCTTTAGAGCATGATTGATTCTCTCCATGTTATACATTCTTATGTCGGCTACCTTACGCCTATAGATTAACTTCGAAAGCTCCGCCAAATCTCTTTTTTTTTCTGTTGCATTTGAGGCTTTCATGGTTCGACGTTTCTTAATGAGGTTTTTCGTCTCCTAGGGTAGCAGCCAGTGTCCTGTCTAATGACTGTACCCCTGACTTCCATTGCAGAATCCCTAATGATACTCGTCAGATTATCATTTATTGCATCAACGCCAAGATCGATTTCCTCGGTTAGAGCCGCGCATCTGTTCTGAAGTGAAACTCTGAATTCCTGTACTTTCCCTCTCAGCGCTAGTTCATTATTTGGCTTCCTGGGTATCAGTTTCCGCCGTTCCTTCCTCAAGTCTAGGCCAGTTCGAGATCTTACCATTCTATGGTCACTGCATAGGATCTTGTTAACTGCTTCCACATCCTTGTACAATGCCCGGGTGGGCACACAGTATGAAGTCTATTTCATTTTTAGTTTCGCCATTAGGACTCCTCCACGTCCACTTACGGTTAGCCCATTTTCTGTAAAAGGTATTCCAAGATCCGTAAATTATTGCGTTCTGTGAACTCTACTAGTAACTCCCCTCTCGCGTTTCTAGAACCAATGTCATATTATCCCACTGCATGGTCTCTAGCCTGCTTCTTGCCTACCCTGGCATTAAAGTCGCCCATCAGTACAGTATACTATGTCTTTACCTTACTCATTGCTGATTCTACGTCTTCGTAGAAGCGTTCAACCAATTGATCATGATGGCTGGATGTAGGTGCGTAGGCCTGTACGTCCTTCGTCTTGTACCTCTTATTAAGTTTAATTACGATACTTGCCACCCTCTCACTAATGCCATAGTATTCCTCTATGTTGCCAGCTATGTTTTTATGAATAAGGAACCCCACAGCTAGTTCTCTTCTGTCAACTAAGACACGATAGCATAGGACGTGTCCGTTCTTCAGCACTGCATAAGCCTCATGTGTCCGCCTAACCTCAATGAGCCCTATTACATCCCATTTAACACCCTCTTATTCCTCGAATAGCACAACTAGACTCGCCTCGCTACATAACGTTCTAGCGTTAAACGTTGCCAAGTTCAGATTACAATGGCGGCCTGTTCGAACCCAGAGATTCTTAGCACCCTCCGCTGCGTTGCAGGTCTGACCGCCGCCTTGGTCAGTTGCTTCGCAGCTGCTGGGGACTGAGGGCCGAGGGTTAATTGGTGTATTCATGTGGCAGGTAGTGGCCAAGTACTGCACCAAGCTGGCCCATGTCCAGGAATTCTGGACATCGACAATTAGCGCCATCTGTTGTGTGGCTGCCGAGTGTGCAGCGTCACTCAATGGGAAACCGCTTTTAAACATTTATTGCAGTGCAACGCCTGAATATGCGCTTAAATCACTCCGTGTATATAATCTGGGTGCCATTATCTAGCAATACGAGAAATTTCGCTTTATTTCCATAAAAATCCTGGGTTCGAGAACTACTTCTATATGCTATGTAAAACTCTATAGGAGAGAGTTTAGAAATTTATATAAGAACAATGCGCCTTCACCTGCTTGAATCCACGACTCAATGTTCATATCTGTGAAATTTGGCTGACGTCGGCGAAGTTTCTGAGGTTCGACGGGCCCTTTTGTACAAAAGTGCATTGCAGTGAAACCACCTTATAGGCGGGCAAGTGCTTTAGAGTGGCCCCAGAATGCGAGAAAATTTCACAGCTTTTTGATATAAGGTTGTTTTTCTTGAAGCTGCTCCACGTAGGCAGCGTATGGATGCTATGGAGATCTTAAGTTCATAATTAGCAATGACAAGTCCTAGGTTAATTAAAGTAAACGATCAAAAATGAGAATATGTTTTCGTAGTTCCAAGTTAGAAAAACAATGAACAACACACATTGATATTTATACGAAGTTGCCTCCATTGGGTATAAGTAATTAAACGTACTGATGAATATAACAATTTATTTACAACTTATGGGTAAAAGCAGTCTGTATAAATGGACCTATAATATATACTTATAGATCGTATTGCAATATGTACAAGTGATACTAGATCATCGTCGCATGTAAGTAAATAGCAGTAATGATTGTCATAGCTAACTTATCGTAACTAATTTAGTTTAATTAGTATGGATAACTATTAAAAGTTACAATGACCTCCCCTCAGAACTCACAGCGACTCAGACTTATTCAGCAGTATTAATGCACATTCGAAGCCTGTCGATATAAGTAATCACTTGTAATAACGAATT
>JALIZH010032468.1:0-14448 GCA_030522465.1 Rhipicephalus appendiculatus
CCTTGAGGAAGACAAGTCCAATTGTCGAAAACGTCGGCTCGAGCACACAACCCCTATTTAGAGATTTTGTCATCGTAGGAACACTGGGTATACAAAACCAATCTTCTCTTGAGCCCTAAAGACGTAGTGTACAGCTTCGTTACACTCTTAGTCAAATCCTGGCTAGAATACACGCCTGCAGGCAGGAAATCCGGTCAAATTATGGCCGCTTATAGTCAGTTCGTTACGCGGCTCCGTAGCCGTGTCCCAGAGGAGGCGGCCCTAATCTAAGTGGCCTTCAGAATAGCTGTGACGACGCTTAGAAGGGATTTTAAGTCAAATTTTTTCCTGGCTAGGTAGGGCCTGCAGTAACGCGTGACGGCCCTGTAAGCGGTCTGTCTGTAGGCATCCCTGATGCGGTTGCGAGAAAAAAAAAGTTTGTCATCCATTTTCTCGCTAGTTCGGCGGTAGTAATTATCACTACGGGTAATTAGAAGATGAACAGTACCACAATCATCCACATCTGCGACAATAACATGCACATTACACACAGCACAGGAATCGAACTCGGGACTGCATGCACTCAAAGCAGGCGCCTCACTCATCGCACCACAGCGCCACCGCACGCAAGCTCAGTTTTTCGCGGGGTTATATATCTACCATGTGGTTTCCAAGCAGTCGGCGCACCGTTGAATTTCTTTTTGTGCCATATGCATGTGTTTGAGCGTGCATTAGGTCAGCAAATAGTTGGCGGGGCTTCATGAACTCGAGACAACCGCGGCAAGCACCTTCGGCTCAGACTTCGGTTCGTAATTCGCCGTGCCACAAGAACAATTAACATGAGTCCGTGTGTCGTTTAGTGCTTCTCCGTGAACAGCGGTTGTTTCGCTCACCGAATATTCGCGGATACCAGCGTGACGAGGATATCTCCAGATCTCGAAACCTACGTACGTTTTTCCCATCTGCGTGTGCTGTGAGCAATTTCAGTTACTTATGCCGCGATGTACAGCCGTGTCAGTGACGGCAGCCCGTTCAGAGCTTTTCGTGTAACGTTAACGTGATTTGGCACGTTAACGTTGCATGGGTATTTTAACGTGCCTACACTAACATTTGCATTTTGTGCGCGTAAACCGTCGCGAGATGCACGTTGGGGCAGCAGCACCTTTTTAGCAGTTCGACGAAAATCTCTTTCAGCATTAACCACTCATGCGCGCTATTTCGCGATATACACTGGTTTTTACTCATCTTCAGTCTTTAACTGATCTTGCATATGGGAACTGGCTACTCTTACCTTTATTCAGCATCACACCGCTGCTCAAGGGAATGCGCGAAGCGTGCACCAAGATCAAGAATGACGTCCACAAATTTGCGACGGACAGGTCTCCCTCCAAATAAATAGTTAATGCTTTTGCACTTCTCTTTCGCGAACGTCCGCGTGCAGTTGGAGTCAATAGATGGTGCAGAACGAACTTCAAATGCTTGCCTCAATAAAACAGCTGTTTAGAAAATGAGGATTCTTTATAGCTGGTACATTATTGCCATAGCAGTGGACAGGTTGGCTTGGTCGTGGTTCATTATTACAAATACCATGCTGGAATATGAGAACTGTAGCAGATATTCAAAACAGTGAAAAAATGTCGGTGGCATACGCTCTCCTGCTACCTTGTGCACCTGTACTTAATGTTCAAGTTCATCGTGAAATTACGCAACCATTAATAAAACGTCAACGCACGAATTTTTCTGCCTTGCTGCCTTACGTTTATTTCTTTTGTGCAATGTTTTCCAAAAATCATCTGTTCAATTTGTTTTGTAGAACACGAGCATTAACATTTATAGGCCAGTGTTTCAGTAATCTGTTGTGCATGTATTCATTTTTTTTTAATGCGTGACAAATGTCATACCTTGACAACTGATAAAGAAATCTTGTTTGTAGTCTTTTATTGGAATCAAGACAGTAACACTGGGACTGTACTAGTTCCAGTGTGCTAGTTCCAGTGTTTGCCCAAATTCAGGGAGGTGTATGATATCCTGAATAAAGTGTGCCGTAAGGCACTGGAAAGTGTTCCCATCATTTACCATCTTGTCGAAAAACAGGGTGGGCCAATAACTCGTGCTGCTTCGCCAGAAGTGTCTTCCTGAAAAGGATATCAAATAAAGAAGTCCATTAGGCTTTCAGCATTCATCAGATTGAATGTTCTACTGAAAATTATGGCTCGACTTCTTTTACTGCAAACTTATTTTTTCAAAAACAAAAATAACATGAAAAGTTGGGAGGTTGCTTGCAACTTATTTCACACTGAGGTTTGCACTTTACTTGAACTCACTGTTATTCTTGTAATACGTAGAAAAATATGGCAGGGAAAAAAACAGTGCAGGTTAGCTAGTTCATGTTTTTCACCACGTCTTAACGCAAGGCAAAACAACCAGGTAAGATGATGATGATGATGATGTCCTCGCATGGATGGCGCTCACCCACAAAGGGGGGATGGGCCAAGAACCGGGCGGCAGGAGGCTTAGAATAATGGTCTGAAACTAAACCAATCTGGATTTTTTTAATGCAATGCTTAATAAATGAAAATGCTTAATGAGCAAGCGGTCAGTCTATCGGAGTTTTATGACAGAAATAACGTCGGGTTGCACACCCACAATAATAAATGATAAAAATAGGCTAACACGGTAATCTTTTTGTTTCTTTTATGTATTCTATCACAGCAGAGCAGACATCCCTGTGGCTGTAACCTAATGAAGTAGCGCCAAATGATAAAATTACTGGAACATTTACAGCTAATCCTAACTTTTGAAGTGGCGTTTGCAGATACCTTTTTCTCTGATGAGAATAGCGGCGACAAAATAAAAGGAAATGTTCTATTGATTCGATTTCATTGCAAAATATGCACAACGGGGACGCATTGATGCCAGCTTTATTCAGGTAATAATTCAGTTGCGGAATTCTACAGCGTAATCTCGTGAAAGAAACTTCTAACTGCCGAGATTCACACCACTGTTTAT
The DNA here is from genome assembly GCA_030522465.1 of Rhipicephalus appendiculatus. Classification (NCBI taxonomy): domain Eukaryota; kingdom Metazoa; phylum Arthropoda; class Arachnida; order Ixodida; family Ixodidae; genus Rhipicephalus; species Rhipicephalus appendiculatus. The sequence continues at coordinate 2,989 of JALIZH010032468.1, forward strand.
TCCAGCAATGTCTTAAATGTGCGAAATCTGTAACTTTATCCAAAGATAATTTGCCTAGTTCACTTTGCAAACAGGCATTTCTGAACCTTAATGCTGTCGCGTAAGCCGTGTCTGGTAAAACTGGGATAATGGGACCACTCAGGGATATTGAGGCTAACGAGTCCGCCATTTCGTTTAAATATAGTCCGCGGTGTCCTGGTACCCACAGTAGTTGGATCTTTTGTAAGTGTGTCGGTATTAGATGGCGAAACGTATGAATCAGTGTTAAATTTGTTGCCGCCAGATAGTGCAGTACATACTGAGAGAGAATCTGTTACGATCACTGCTGCTGATTCGCTTGAAGGGAAGTTTGCGTAGAGCTAGAACAACAGCCAATAACTCTGCAATGAAAATAGGCGTATAATCTGGGAGTCGAACCGAAAAGGACCAATCAAGAGAAGAAGAGAAGATGCCAACTCCAGCCTTTTCTTTTGACACTGATGCATCCGTCGCAATTATATTGCTTATTGTCAGGTGCGCTAGGTAATCTTCTGATTATTTAAATACCGAAATGGTATTTGCTTCGCATTAGGGGGGAAAATATCTTCAAATTCTATGTTAAGGGTTGAAGCGAGGTTACCTGTTGAGCCAATATGTTTAATTTTTACATTCAGTGGTTCTAGCATCGCTTGTACAAATATAATTTGTGGCGTGTGTAGTCGCGACCAATTTGTGTCAAAGAATAAGCTCGGTTCTTCAATGAAAACATAGCAAGATCGTCTCTGAGGTGAATTGTATATGTTTAAGAAGGTTTGAACCGTGAGTATTTTAAATCTATTTAGCAAGGAAGGTAGTCGCGCTTCCATATACAACACATTGTTTGCAACAAACTTTGGGAGACCAAGGCATAAACGCAAAGCTTCCCTTTCCAACGGTACTAAGGGTCTCATTTTATAAGTTGCACTGCCAGAAAATAACACACACCCGAATTCCATGATAGGCCGCACGTACAGTTTATAAATCATTGTCAGTGTGTTCCTTCTCAACCCTCTTCTACTGTTTGCTAACTTCCGTAGCCATCCCATGGCACGTGTTGCTTTACAGTAGACTTCTTCTATGTGGCTTCTCCCAATTCAATTTTGCATTATATATGATGCCCAAATATTTAAGGGAATCTACCTGGGGAATAAGCTCTGAACAATAAATGAGTGAGATGTTGACAGGCTGCATCAAACAGAACGCGAGAAGCGCGCTTTTCTTGACATTCAACGTCATATGAATATTTTTAAGCCATGCTTCTAGCGTATTCATATAATTTTGTAATGTCTGATATAGTGCGTGCAGATCTTTATTTGTCGCGAAGAAAGCAATATCATCTGCATACACATATAATTGGAATATCCTGATGTGAAGGAATGGAGCTTAAGAATATGTTAAACAAAACTGGAGACAGGACAGCCCCCTGTGGTACGCCACATTTCTGTTTATATCTGTTAGATACGTACCCATCTTTAAAGCAATAAAATTTCCTTTCTCTTAAAAACTCTGAAACCCACGCTGTGATGTAGTTAGGAAAGTTGTAATGTTCCATCTGTTTTATTAACAATGAGTGCTCAACCTTATCATACGCCTTAGCCAAATCTAGAGTGACTAATGCACAGTAGTCGCGCCGACGCCGAGCCAATTGTATGCGACTCTCTAAATCAACGTGCGCGCACCATATTGAGAAACCAGATCTAAAACCAATTTGACTGGAATTTAGTATTGCGTGATTATCAATATATTTCATTACCCGGACATTCAAAATTCTTTCTACAAGTTTTCAGGGTTAGATGTCAGTGATATTGGTCGTATATTGCCAAGGGCAAATCCAATTCCCTGTTTTTTAAGTAGCGGAATCACTTTGGACAGCTTCCAATCAGCAGGTATCCAAGCATTTCTCAAAGAGTAATTTACCATATTAAGTATTTCGTTTGGAGAAGTTTCAAATATTACTTTTATCATTGACGTGGTCACCCCATCTGGTCCAGGCGCTGCGGGAGATAAATGCCTTATTACTTCCGCCAGTTCAGCTATGGTAACCTCATCGAATTCCTCACCTGCAATTGGGTTCACAATGTACAGTGGCATAGTTGACATGAATCTATCCTGTAACCCTTTCGCAATATTTTCTACTAATTCAGAGAGTTCACGGGGAGAAAGAATTACCGAATCGATATTTTCAGAGGGTGGTGACATCTTTCGAGATCGTAAAAATCTAAAAAGGGCTTTTTTATTTTTAGCCTTAGAAAGATAACCAAATCTGTTCTTATCGTAGTCATCTTTTGTTTTACGTATTGTGCGCTTGAAATCAGCTGCTATGTATTTATAATCACACCAATTTTTTGGGCATTGGTTGACCAGAAGTTGTTTCCATGCAGCTTTTCGTCTTCTATAGCCCCTCATGCAATCTGCATTCCACCATGGACTAAAGGATCCTCCTGTGACCGAGTTTAATTTAAAAGTTGCGTTTTTTACTGATCTTTTTAAAACCGCACACAGGCTCATAGCCCTAATATCCTCCTGCATGTCCTTGCGAGGAATCAAAGCAGCTTCTAAGTCTTTTCCTAATTTTACATAATTGACAAATGAGCCGACCTTTTCGGTGAAAAATATTCTCTGAAACTTAATTTCAAAACTAATAGGTAGGTGATCACTATTGGTAGCACAGTCTAAAGTTTTCCACGAACATATACTAAGGGAGGAGCTACAAAATGTCAAGTCTATTGCCGATTTAGACTGACCTCTAACGAAAGTAGCAGCGCGTGAGTTTACAAAAGATAAACCCTTGTCTAGGGCCCATTCCCACAAGCGTTTTCCACTTAAATCTGTTTTGAAACCCCAAGACACGTGATGCGAATTGAAGTCCCCAGTAAATAATATATCCTTTCTGCAGGAAGATAACATGACATCTAGGCATCTCGTGTCTTGCACCCCAGCCGGAAAATATGCATTTATAAAAGAAAAAGGAGCACAGTCGGGTAATGCTTATGTCTAATACCAAAATTTCACATTCAGTAGCCATACATTGATAAGATATCTTGACTCTGTGACCGCCGCTTTTACAAGAAAAATAATTCATCCTCAAAGGTCTTCCAGAATAGTTCACTTCTGTATCCGCTGTAAACGCTGGAAAACGGGGGGCGCACGGTTATGCCACACGTTATTAAGGAGCACGTGTCAACACTGATGATGAACACAAAGAAATCAAGTATGAGAACAAAGTAAAATGAAAAGAAACATCGGCTTAGTGCACATATGACCAAACGACGGCGCGATAAGCGAGGCATTTCGCTTGAGTATTTCCTGAAAGCACGTCGCTGCATTTGTGCTTCATCGCAAGCAATCATATCACACAAAATATCCTTAACAAAACGCGCATGCGTGTCGATTAAGTGACCGTACGAAGCATTTAAGTACTGCCCTCGAAGTAGTCTTCACACGCGCATCAGGCACCTCACACCGTTGCTATGTGCGCGTAATGGCCTTCTTTTCCTTTTGGCTTTTATTGTACCTTTCCCGTGACACAGAGTACAGAACGATACCTGCAAGCGCCCTAGCGACGATACGGTCGAGCAGAAAAAGATTAGGCAGATCCCAAGTACTATGGGAATCGATGTATGCGAAGCATGTGGAGGTAAGGTGACTGAGTTGTAATTTTTTTATTCAGCGAAACGTTATGAAATTACGCTGACGATATGTACAAATGTTGGACACACTGACATATGTTGAAGAGTCGCATATGTTTCATATAACCAGTTGTTTACAGTTCTGTAACGATGCCAACAGAAACATGGGTATTGCCAACACCAGAAGCCGTCAGCTGATAAGAGCCTGTGCTTGCAAGGATGGTAGCCCTGGATAGGGCTACGTAAACCAACTACAGTTGATGGCGCTAAAGTATACAATTGACGTTAACCCGACATGACTCCTTTATCATAGAAGTACGTATGTAATGTTTTTAAAATTGGATAGCCAGCACTGCAACCACAATTCACGTTTCGCCAACATTACGCCTGCATAGGGTCTTTTTCCAAAGCAGTTTCGAGACCTGACGTGCTCTGTGGTAGAATACTTGATTGATACGCAGAATTCTTGGGTTCGATTCCTGCTGAGACTCTGATTTCTATTATTTGCATTCGTCGTGCCAACGCCACCTATGCCAGTTTCTCTTAACGTTCTCGCATTTAAATTACCATTGTCTATTCTCGCCGTTCCTGGGTAGATATAAATTGTCAAACACCTGTGGCGCATACCCGCATGCTGCGGCCTGGGGTATAGAGGTATGAGCCACTCGTATCTGGAGAAATGAGTTTGACGACGAACGCGACGTGATTTTCACGTTATTCAAGTCACGACCAGCCAGACGTATTCGTCAAATCGTCTTACCCTGCCATACTAGCTTTGGTCGACCTCAAGTTAAGGAGGCGATCACGAGAGCATCCAGACGTAGGCGGCTAGATAGATAGATAGATAGATAGATAGATAGATAGATAGATAGATAGATAGATAGATAGATAGATAGATAGATAGATAGATAGATAGATAGATAGATAGATAGATAGAAACGCTCAAAGCGCTTGCAGTACGCAAAGAAATGCTTCACACTTAAAAAAACAGAAGCATATAGCATTACTTACCGTTCGGGTTCCGGACTGTGCCGAGCACGCAGCGTGCGCACCATCTTTGTAGTCACGGCGGCAGGTGCGCTCGAAGCCCGACACCGTCAAACGAACGCGCTTGCAATATAGTTCTATTGCCATCGCAAAGCACCGTTCACGTCGAGCGCCGAGAACGCTGTCAAGCTGTCAGCACAAAACAGGCGCACATGACTGACACCACTGAGCGATTTACAAGCGATTATCACAAGACAACAGGACGAAATGACGACACCAACGACACCATGCAAGCCACGGATAACGCGTGAGCGCGCCGCCGTAGGTGTTCTCTGGCGTCGAGCTGGCCGCGCCAGCCGCGCCGCCGGCGCCTTCGCCACCGCCGCGCCGGCGCCAGGCCATGCCAGGCCAGGCCTACGCTGCGACTCTCTCCCGTTTCTTTCTCTTTTTTTTCGCCGTTGCGCCCACCGCGCACGTTTCGTAAAGATTACATTGCTTACATCGCACGCGGCGCCGTTTTTACAAGCCTATAAGGAGCGTGAGAGAACTCCCGCTTATCGGGGCAGTTCGAGAAGCGTCACGGATATATTTTTTTCGCTGGGCTCCCTACAAGCAGGATTTTATTCAGTACGTAGGGGCGCACCACCTCTATGCAGCTCATTATCCAGTACCTGATTGAGAGTGTAGCTTTTTGGGTGGTATGTTGTACATGAGAATGCGTGAAAGATGATAGGTTACTTGACAACTCGCTGCTCTGAGGTTTCTGAAGGCAGTCTATAGAAGATACTTTTAGGAATACGCGTGTCGTTGCTGCTTGCGAAGTCATTGTAAATGGTACTGTTCGTCTCTGTACAGGAGTGGCGGTGACTTCGCAGATTTACGGCAGAACAAAAGAGGCCCATTCGCACAATTAACGCACGTTTAAATGGATAAAGTGGGAGTAGTGAAATTAAGCTTCAATGCCTCATGAGAAACAGCAGATGACATTCATTGAGAAGTTGTGTGGCAGTTGTATAACAGCTGTTTTTACTAGTTGTGCGCTTATCGAGACGCTATTTTCGAGACGCAGCAGGTGGTATCCACCTGCGATTTTCGTTTGAACTTGGACTCTCGATAGAAGGTATTTATCTGACTTTCATACGTCATGCTTAGGCGATGTTTATTTTCGAGACACATTTAGTGGCTCTTATCATGAATGACACCATTTTTTAAGCAAATAAAGACTATTCGTTGTACATGGCTCCTTGTATGGCTCCTCTTTTGTCTTTGATGCTTTGCTACTACAAGTTCCCCGAAGTTGTATCCAGGAAGCTTTGCTTGTATGTTCAGTTGTAGGGGGGCTTTTTCTGGCCCACCATGTTCAAGCAGGCTTCCTCGAACCACAATAAGAATTAAGCTTTCCAAAAACAATTTTTAATGAAACCACTGACATCTGCAATCTCCCATAGTTCTCTTCAGGAAACCAAAAGAGTTGCGCACGTGGTTTTAGTAACACTCGTTTCTTCGAAAGTCAGCATGCGACTAAGCGATCAAGCTTGGGAGTCATTCCCAAGACAGCGCAAACGCAATGGGAGACTAGACGAAGATGGACAGATGTGGTCTCCCGTCTTTTAGGCTGTTTCTGTCTCCAGGTATGTCCCAGTATTAACTCGATAGGCCGCTGCAGTGGCTTAGTGGTTACGGTGCTCGGCTGCTGCCCCCGAAAGATGTAATATCACGCTCAGTGTGAGCTACATCACGCGAGCGCGTGGCCCAGCGCTCTGCAAGGCTGTAAAGTGGTGCCGATCGTGCCATATTATCGAGTTATTGGGAGAGAGTTTGGCTGTTCCTGTGAGTGCGCATCCCTCCCTATTGCTTGCTTTCACCCTCGCATTCCTTTATTTGACGGAACGTTTTGCCATTTATTTAGCTTTACTGGAGAAAAATTCGAAGTTTGTGTGTCAAGCCATGGTGGCAGCTATCATTTTCGAAGTTGACATCACTACAGGGAGAAACGAGGGCGAGCGTGAAAGCAAGGCGAGGCGATGCACACTCAAGGAAACAGCTAAACGCTCCCCCTGATAACTCTAAGTTATGTTACGATCGGCGCCCCTGTACAACCTCACAGTGCTCTTGGCCACGCGCTCTCAGGATGTAGCTCATACTGAGCGCTATGGTACTTGTGTCCCGTCCGCGGCGGTTGCATTTCGGTGGATGCGAAATGCTGAAAGCCCGTGTCAGCGATTGTGAAAACACCCGACGGGGTCGAAATCTGCACTACGGCGTAGCTCGTAATGTTGTGGTTTTGGCACGTAATACCCCAGAGATGATTCATTTGGCTCGCGCTTCACAGCAACAGCGCATGTCGAGATCATTAACAGTTGCAGAATTACATGTCAGAGTAATGACTGAGTCGCGTTGCATTTGCAGATTTAGCGGGCCACTATGATCCTACCCATAAACGTTTTGTCCACAGAAAAAGGCCGAGCCCCACATCACCTCCGGTAAACTAAAAATAAATGTCTGTAACAAGCCTAGCGAGTATGTGTCAAGCGGTTCCAAGCTTGACACAGGAATATGTGCCACAGGAATTGTTCAAGACCCACTACTCACCTCGGGTCTGCTAAAAAATGAAGGCAGGGAGTTCGGGGGCTCGTGCCGCTCGAACAGATCCCCATAGATGTTTACACGCGGGGCGGCCAGAAGATCCCCAGGGTAAATTCTATTAGAATTCTCGGACTGTTGCTCGATGCCAGGTGCTGTAATGCCAAAACAATTGCGCATCTGACCTCTAAAACCGAGAACATTCTCAGATTAATCATTAGAGTCTCGAATAGAAAGGGGGGGGGGGGGGGGGGCTGGGCGAGGACAACCTACTAAGGGCGCACCACGCCTTTCTCATGAGCCACATCAACTCTGTGGTATCGGCCTTACAGTGGACTAAAACCGAAAGGGACAAGCTTGATACGCTGATGCGGAAAAGCGTCAAAAAGGTACTGGGTATTCCTGTCACGGCGAGCACGGACAGGCTAATGAAGCTCGGAGTTCACAATACCACCCTCGAACTAATAGAAGCGCAGCGTTCGGCAAGATCACGAGGGTCTCGGGCTCCAGCGCGGGTAGGCGCCTCTTGGAAGCGGCGGGCTTGCGGCCACATTACAGTTGTTAAGGCGTTTATTTGCCGGTACTCAGAGATACTGCGTAATGGCGACAGTCACGGCCAGGCACTCTCAGCGCGAGCGGCGTCCTTTTTGCAGATGACCCACTAGAAGGCTCTCAAGAGTGCAACCCATTTCTAGGTTCCAATGCATCGCTACAATTACCCCGGGGACGAAAAGGGAGCCGCCGGGCGACCTAACAGCTTGTCACTACGAGCGGGTCATAGTAGGCCTTCAGGCGCTCCACGTTGACAATGTCGCGCCCTCGACGGCGCATGTCCGAAGATTGTTCGATGGGTTCGATCAGGTAGTTGACCGGAGATGTGCGCTCGATGACACGGTAGGGGCCTTCGTATTTCGGCAGTAGTTTTGAAGAGAGGCCAGCTGCGGAGGTAGGGACCGAGAACCATACGAGCGCCCCAGGGAGGAACGTGGGCTCAGAAGTGGCGGAACCATCACGAATACCCTTCTGCCGCTCTTGTTCATTCGTCGTGAAGGTCTTGGCGAGCTCGCGACACTCTTCAGCAAGCCTGGCTGTGTCAGAAATAGGGGCACACTCAGATGGGTCCGGCGTGTACGGGAGTATCGTGTCGATGGTGTGCGACGGGTGCCGTCCGTATAGCAAGAAGAAGGGTGAAAAACCAGTAGTGCTCTGAGGGGCGGTATTGTAAGCGTAGGTGACGAAGGGCAGTATAGCATCCCAATTCGTGTGGTCGGCGGCGACGTACATCGAAAGCATGTCGCTGAGGGTGCGGTTAAAGCGTTCGGTGAGGCCATTCGTCTGCGGGTGGTAAGCAGCAGTTTTGCGGTGGACAGAATGGCACTCCGTGAGGATGGCTTCGACGACTTCCGACAGGACGACACGGCCTCGATCACTGAGAAGCTCCTGACTGTGTAGCATCGCTACACAGTCAAAGTGAGGCGGTTCAGCTGGACGAAAAATCAAGAGGGACCAACGTCGTCGGTCTCTTCCCCAGAAACGTGCACCCACCGCACAATGTGGGCAGGCGAGCAGGTGGTGCCAGGGTGATAATAAAGAAAACGGTATGCATGGAAGCCTTTGTGGACGCAGCTGAGTACGGGCGCTTTGGTCAATTCGCGGTCACGGCAGTCAACGAAAAGGGCAACCTCCTCTATGCGGCCTCGGTAGCCGCTGCAACGGCCGACGTGGCAAAGCAGGTGGCGGTTGCGCTGGCGATGCAGGATTCTAGACGGCCAAATATCTACACGGACTCCCGAGCAGCCGTCAGGGCCTTCGGCCTCCGGAATGGTTGCTACAGAGGCGGCAGCGCTTCTGAAAAGAAAGTCAACCTATAATTCTGCCACCATGCATTACATCGCGTGGTTCCCTGCTCACATGGGCGACGACGTGCTGCCGGGCCGTCCGAACCCCAATGAGGTTGCTCACCGCCGTGCGCGAGAACTCACGCACCGCGACGGCGGTGAGGCTTCATTGGATTCGGAGGAGGTCGGGCACAGAGACCCCTTATTAACTTTTCATGAGATCGTCTCCCACTATAGAGGGAAGCGCAGGCGTTTCCCGCCTCCACACCCAAAACTATGCAGAGCTCAAGCGATCACGCTTAGGATGCTTCAGACGAGGTCATATCCCTCGAGAGGTTTCCTAAGCCGGATTAACCAAGATATCGATCCACAGTACCCGGATTGCGGGGAGGCATTTAACACTCTAGCACACATGTTCTGGCAGTGTGCTTCGTTACGGGACACGTAACAGACCAGCGAACAGGACTGGGAAGACGCCATCGCAAGTACTGCCCTCGATATCCAGTCAACGGCCGTCCAGAGGGCCCGTGAAAGAGCGGAGAGGCATGGCCTCCCGATTCCGACATGGGAGCAGCCAGCGGCGAGCCGAGGGCACCAGCGGGTCCTTCCCGGCTAGTCCCTCGGGACTTCATTAAAATTCTTTGTCTGTCTGTCTGTCTGTCTGTCTGTCTGTCTGTCTGTCTGTCTGTCTGTCAATAACTAGCCTAGCGGGAATGCTCCAAAGAAATTGGACAAGCCCCACTCTGCACAGCTCTGGTCCACTAAACGTTATGAACTTGCATTTTGCAGCAGCTTCACTGACTTAACGTCGCGAAGACTGGTTAAACAGTGCAGATGTTGGCAAAACTACTATGGGTCATCCCATGCCAAGAGCCCCAGACGTACTGCTAGCCCATCGCAGATTTTGCTGACAAAATTTATACCTTTCTCGTATGCCGCATGGAATATTGTGGCAAAACCATTTTTCTCGAAAAGTTTCAAGACCGTGGAGCCCCCCTCAAAGTTCCCGTGCTTGTGTTAAAGTGTACATATTAGAAAATTTTATATAAAATCTCTATTTTTGTGTTGAGCTTCGAAACAGTGCTTGTGCTACTACAAATGTTCTGTTCAGTCGTGTTATTGAACGATTCCGAAATTTTTGTGTTTTACTGTCAGCTACGCGTTTCCACAAACAACAAAAACCTTCAAAGTTCACGATTTTTTCTTGAGCTAACTGGAACACACTAAACTATCTTAATTTTAGTGTACTTTTCAGGAAAAGTGTTTTTGAACGAAAATGTTTAGGGGTGAAATAGACCTCAAATATTTCCGAAAAAAAAAGTTGTGAAATCAGAGAAAATAGGCAATTAGTCGCATATTTGACCATATTATTGTACTGATGCTGCCCAAGGAAAAATCTTCATGATGGGTGATAGAACGCTTCATCGCTAAGTAATGAACAAAGTCTAATCAAATCTCTTTTGTTTTGTTTTAAGAAAGAAAATATTTTTGAATTTGTCCCTCCGAACGCATTCTGGATTTATTTCTGTTGACACTTCGCCCCAAATCGCGTGGCCACCCTTGCAACTGACACTCGTCACAGGAGGTGGCAAGATCCGAGATGTATGTCAGCGGCTCGTGAATGCTTGGAGCCTGTTCGCCTTGATGTCAATGCTACGAGAAATTAGTTCGCTTTACGATGTGAGCTTGCTTGGCGGCCCAATACGGAAACATGGACACCGGACAGCAGCTTACACGGCCGTCTGCACAACCAGTAAACACGAGAATAAGTGTACACAACGTGCGTCATTTCTTTCGGTATGTGTATCCTACTAGTTTCGGGGAATGGGCTGCTGCGGGGAACAGCCGTTTATACGCCAGGCTTAACAGCTTCGCTGCTGAAACCTTTTTCTTACCGGCCTCTGAAAGAGGCGTACGCCGTTACTATTCAGTGCAGCTGCAACCCTTGCGGTGCATGAAAAGGCGCGCTCGTAAAGTTCGTCCGCGACGACACGCCCCCTCACGTGTTTTGGTGTACCGACCGCTCTTGCCAGCGTTCCCTGAATTATTGTGCCGAGAATTTCATTTTCGCTGTGCACCGAGTTGTGAGGTGCGTTTTATCGTTTGTGAACGTCTTGAGTGAAGTGTCCAACTGGCGACGGGACAATGCGGATAACGTCGAGTGCTTGCCTTGGTACCGGCGGAGACGGATGTGCTGCGCAAGGATACATTAGCAAAAACGTATGACTAGACGCCCAGCGACGCTTGTCTTCTAGATAAGAAACCGGGCCAAAGGTTGAGAGTTCTGTGCTCGATTTTCGTGAACCTACCGAGATTTCTGTAAAGGCTACATTGGCCCCATTGCGCACCGAATCCTTACACAGCTATCGTCCCCACGCTCAGAGTGTGAATGAAAACAGCTGATA
>JALIZH010032469.1:0-11342 GCA_030522465.1 Rhipicephalus appendiculatus
TTTTAGAATTCAACACCAAAGACACTAGTTGAAGCTTTGAAGATGGTATTGATTTTAGCATTTAAAGCACGAGGAGAAGAGGTTGTCGTCTTAGGAAACAGCTTACTTCAAAGTGATCCGATAAATAGGACGTCTTTGCGAGGTGGTACTGATGAGTAATTTGCCAATCAGCAGTGACAATGAAGTGTAGTACAGGATTTTCGGACGCTGGAGACACAACACAAGTTGATTTATATAGAAACATAATATCCCCTAATATTGATTACATGAGCGTTTTGAATCTGTCTACTTGATTTTCTTAATTGATGTTCGAAGATTTGAAAACTTATTGTTGATCGACTGAATGGCATGAATTGTCACCTGTTTTCTTTGGTTCATGAAATTTACTACAGATTACACCGCAAGATACACCGGTTGCCGAAATAAAACATTGTATACTGTCTCATATATTCATGAACGTTCCTTGTGCTGTTTTGATACAAACTCTTCCTAACATGATCAGCGCTTTGCGAAGTTAAGCAGCACGAAGGACGATGACGAAAGAAAGATGAGCACAAAGGACCAGCACTGGTCTCAAGATTGACTAACACTCAATTCCGGACGTAATAGCCTGGAGTGCCTTGGTCTTGGCAAGAAGATACGTCATCTGCGAAGTTAAGCAGCATGAAGGAAGTAGACGAAAGAAACGTGGACTCACCGGACACACAGGTTTCTTTAGTTTTCGTCCTTCGTGCTGTTTAACTTCGCAGATGCGCACTGACTTGCCCAAAATAAAGCACTGGAGGCTATTTCATCCGGAATTGTGTTTTGGGCTAGTCTGAAGTCGTTCATAGCGGTCAATCCGCACAAAAAAACAATACAATCTTTATCAACCGCGGAACAGGTGTTTTGCTCTTGTTAATGAAATGTTATGCACACTATTGAAAAAAAATTACACCATCTCCCGCTAAAGGGAACCATGTGTAGATGTGAAGCAGCGGGCGCTAACGCTTACACTGGCCGTGGCGTTGACGCTGGCGCTATCGCAGCGTTGCACAGGAGAGAAAACTGGGGAGGCGCAAAGCACGCACTGATGGAGCGGTGTTTCCTACTGGAACATGCCAATCGCTGCTAATGGGCAATGAGAGACAGAAGATTCCGACTGTACACAGAGACCCGCAGTCGGCTTTTAGTTAACGCGCACGCTGCGAATTTTTATTGTTCAACAACGCACAGGAGAAATCTCCCACCGGCACCACCTTGGAGGTCAAGATCCATTGCCATATATACGCGATGGACAGTGAACGGTTGTGCAGCGCGAGCAGTCGGTTTTTTCAACCAAGAAACTCGCTAGCAGACGCTGCCTGCGTCGGCGTCACGAGGCGAGAGAGGGGGGGAGCGTAGGAGAGGAGAGAGAGAGGGGGGGGGACGCGCATGCGCAGTGGGAGCCCAGGCAGTGATGCCCAGAGGAGAGAGGGGGAGCGTAGGAGGGGTGAGAGAAGGGGAGGCGCATGCGCAGTGAGGGTGTGGTTGCCGCGGGGAGGGATGCCTAGAGGAGAGAGGGGGGAGGAGAGGTTTTTTTTATTTTTATTTTTTTTTAAAGGGTTTGCGCATGCGCAGTAAGGGGAGGCCACGCCGCACACCACCACCGGATTAAGCTTCGCCATAAGATGCTTCACATCTAAAACAACGTTACAAGAAGGAGCAAAAATTCCACGGAAAACAGACCATGACATTCGAAAAACGATGTTCCTCTTATTAGCATTAAACTGTTAAAGAAATTTCCCAATATTGCTTAGAACAGTGTCAGTCAATATTAGCACGTACAGTCAATAAATATGTGCCTCACTTCACTAAAAGGCCTCACATAGTCACAAGTGCTTGTATTTAGTGTGAATTCACTATACCTATAATATTACACCTGTATCGATAGCCTAAAACGCATACTGAACTCTATCTTTACGATATTCGCCTTTTGAAACAACTAGTGGATGCCTTGAGAATTTCAGGAAGCATTTCCAGACCATCACTTAAAGTATCGACACTAATTTCCATTACTTCTTTTTCCTCCGCACAACACAAATTATCGCTAAAGATGCTTTCTGCTGACCTCCCTTGTCTGCTCGTGGTCATTGAAGTAAGTGCGGCCTGTGCGATGCACCCTGATTTCTTTCGAATAAAGAAAAATCATGAACACTTTTACGTGGTCGGGACATTGCAGAGCCTCCTTAAGCAGCCTGGACATTTCAGTTGAGAAACAGTAGTACAAGTATCGTTGCGTAGAAAAATGTACGACAAAAAGAGAGAAAGACAAAGACAAAGGCATGGAGAAAAGAAGCCAAAATGTGCAGTAAGGAGTAATGAGTGCCGGTCGGGGTTGAACCCCCCCCCCCCCCCCCCCCACCCTCCCAGATATTTTGCAACGGAGCTGTTATGCTTTCCATTATGTCGTTACGCCTTCGCGTAAACTATGCCCTCTCTTGTGCCCTCTCTAGTGCGTCCAACGCAATAACTTGGCCGGCGCATGCTCTCTTCATTCTCTTCTTCATCCTCTGCGTCACTTCCTGAACATGCGCGCCCGCCACGTGCTTTACCGATTCGCCGATTTGTCCAGCGCGGGGTTAAATAACTCGGATGGACGAGAGAACGAGTACAGAGAGAGAGAGAGAGAGAAAGAAAGAGACAGACATAAACTGGAAACTTCCTGGCGAAAAAAAATTCTTGATAAGGCGTGATTCGAGAACGCCTACCCACAATCCAAAGGTTAGCATCGTAACCACTCAGCTATCCAGGCAGGTTACGTCACAATAAAGAGGGGCCCTCTGCCAGGCTATCCTGGCACGCAAGCAAGGCAAAACATAGCCTTTTACAGTGTACTATAACAAGAAGGAGTAAGAGAACTGCGGTTGAGCAGGGCGGAAAAGAGGAAGGGGAGTAAGCAATACCATACAAAAATTAGAAAGAGAGAATTAGGAAGCAAGAAAGGAAGAAAACTGATAGAGAAAGAAGGGCAGAAATAAAGAGAACAAAGAAAGAGAGAGCAAGATATTCCAAAGGGTTTTCTTTTTGGGCGAGTTCATGCTCGCTTTTCTTATGTACATTTTATTGTGGCGCAAAATACATTTCGTGAAAAAGGGAGGAACAAAAACAAAGGAAGTATTCACGAAATGTATTTTGCGCCACAGTCAAGTGTACCTAAGCAAGGAGAGCAAGATATAGACATAAAGAGAAATCACGATAGAAAGAGTGACAACCAGAAAGAAACATTCACAGAGATTAGAGAGAAATAAAAATAGAAAAAGACAGTGACAAAACCGACAGAAACGATGGAGAACATATAGAAAAGAAAAAAGAAAAGGCGAAGAAAGGCAGAAAAAAAATTGAAGGACACTTTGTACATTCTAAAATGTGTTCGGCGAAAGCGTGTGGCCGTTCCACTGACTATGCCATGTCTTTTTTTCTTTTACACTCTCAGTGGGATAACACAAAAGCGATTGTGTGCGTGTTTTCTTTTTTAATTTTTTACCGCGAGTCGCAGCGAGACGCCAGACTAATCTTCCTCCATTCGCATGCGTTAGTATTTTCTCGCGCTTTGTGCTTCGTGCAAACGCCATAGCGTTCCAGCGCTTAAATTGACGGGCCCTTTCTAAATTCGAAAGTGTATTCCGTGAACGCCTGTGTCCATTGAGACGGCGTCGGTCAGAATGATTGTAAACGCTGGGCACAGCGAAGCTACGCAAGCAAAGAGCGAGCGCTGTAGAGTCCGACGCGACCGGCGTCCGTTTGCGCATCTCGGCGGCCACCTGGCTCCGTGCCAGAGCTCGGATGGACGGGACGGACGGACATGGATGGACAGACGGACAGACAGACAGACAGACAGACGGACGGACGGACAGACGGATGGAAAGACGGACGGACGGACAGACGGACGGACGGATGGACGGACACCGGACGGAAAGACGGACGGACAGACAGACAGACAGACAGACAGACAGACAGACAGACAGACAGACGGACGGACAGACGGACACCGGACGGACACCGGGCGGACGTGAGCATGAGACATTAAAGGCTTTCGCCTTAAAAAAAACAGAAACAAGGAAGGCCCCCCCAACTACGCATTGTCTCCAAGCTTGGCACCAGTAGTGCTAAGTTACCTGAATTTTGTTTAAGTTGTGCATGTGTGTATATACAGGCACACATTAAATGCAGCCCGAACATATGTAGAGTATGGTTGAACCATCCCCCCAGCCGGAAAAATGTCTGGTTACGCTACTGCCGGTATTATATATACACAGCAGACTTTCAACGGCACTTTTTTCAATTTGGCAGGATATAGCACGCACACAGGCCCGGACACTACAAGAAACGCGCAAACAACACAGGCCAGGCACACGTGCACAGTTGGTGCTTGTTCAAAATGAACAGCCATTAACTAGCCCAATAAGGCGTGTTTCAACGGCACTGCCAACTTCGAAATTTTCTTAAACACATCATATTAGTTACCAAAGCACACTGTACTGAACTATTCATTTGAGCACGCCTACACTCTTAGAACAAAAGGAGTGCTTTTACGCCCTTTGCGAGAGTTTTGGCTTGTCCCGCAGGGCACTCCTTTTTCCGGGGTGAAACTACTCTCTTTAGAAAGAGAGTGATCCAACGCCCTCTTATGGAGTACAGTACTCCGTCTGCGATAGAGTGAAAGCACTCCCACCGAGAGAGTAAAGCTGGCACATTGAAATCGCTCTGGTATAAAATTAATCAAGCGCAGAAAAGAAAGACAAATACATACACGCACACATCCACGCAACCAAAACACGCAGAGCACTCGCGATTACAACACTTAGATTAAAGAGAACCTTCCCGCTGTCGTGACGGGAGATGTTAATGAAGGCATGATGTTTGGAAGCGTTTCGCTACACTGCCAGTCGAATACTCGCTCGAATCCACGCCTGCAGGCATAAAATCTGTCTAAATTACGGCGCTGCTAATCAATTCGTTATGTGACTACGCAGCGGGCTCACAGATAAAGCAACACAATAGACTTGACGTGGTTTTTGCAAGATTCTAGGTCATACAGCCTGCAGCGCTTACGCGTGGCGTGCTGTTAATAGGCGGCCAAAGTGGCTGCAAAAAAAAATTTTATTTTACACTGTAAGAGCGTCTGACGGATTAATATCATTGACACTTAATTCTGGGGGGTAATTAGAAGACATACATCAGTGCATACATACATATACAAATAATTCACAACACTGCATTCGAACCACTGACCACACGCACCGAGAGCAAACACGCTAACCACTACACCACAGAGCCACCGCATGCTGCGATGAGTTTTCTCAAGCATATGTATTCACAAAGTGCTTTGAAAAAAAGGGGGAGGAGCTTGCAACTTGTGTTCTTGCATCGTAAGCGTGCATTGCGCCTGCATTAAGTTCGTAAATAGATTACGCGGCGTCATGAACTCGCGGAGACCTCCGTTAGCACCTTATGCTCCGACTTCGGTTCGTCGTCTGTCGTGCCGCAAGCAAAATGATAAACGTGTGTCCTTTTGAGTGTTCACCCTAAGTTGTGGATGTCTTTCTCGCCCAAAATTCGCAGATACCAGCGTGACAAGTACCTTCAGGTAGCGAAACTCACGTATGTGTATTCAACGAGCGTGTGCTGTTGAGTGATTCTGGTTATTTTTGCCGCGAGCCGCAAGTGTTTTCAGTGGCACCAGTGCGTTCTCAGCTGTTCGTAGACCATGTGCTATGGCATCTCATTGTTACATAAGTCAATGCCTGACTTACAAGGTATTTTAGCGTTTACATATACAACCATGTGTATTTATTGCGCGCGTACGTACTGTTGCGGGCTGCACGCCGGGTCAGCGGCACCTTCCGAGCAGTTAGACGAATATTTCCACCATGAGCACTTAACGCGCGCTGAGGCGCGATATACAGTGCTTCTCAATTAGTCATAGTCAGTATTTAATTGCTTTTATACACGGAGACTAGCTACCTTTTCACTAAATAACCTTTACTCTTCACTGTCGCGCAGGGGCGTAGCCAGAAATTTTTTTTCGGGGGGGGGGGTGGGGGGTGGCACCACCTTGATTTCGGGAGGGGCACCTCCTTGGAATGGTCATTTTTCGCTCTG
This sequence comes from Rhipicephalus appendiculatus, assembly GCA_030522465.1. Taxonomy (NCBI): domain Eukaryota; kingdom Metazoa; phylum Arthropoda; class Arachnida; order Ixodida; family Ixodidae; genus Rhipicephalus; species Rhipicephalus appendiculatus. Next base: position 6,124 of record JALIZH010032469.1, read on the forward strand.
TATGCCATGGCGAAAAAAAATTTTTTGGGGGGGGCACGTGCCCGGTGTGCCACCCCCTGGCTACGCCACTGCTGTCGCGCGCCATTATAATGAACGTCGTAGGCGTGCACCAAGCTCCACTAATTCGCGAGTGAAATGTCTCCCTAATAATAAGATAATACTGTTGCGCTTCTCTGTTGCGAACGTCCGCGTCTATTTGGCGGTCCTCCTGAAGAAATTGTGCAGTATTTGCTAGAAAAATGGCGTAATTGTATGCCTCAGTGAAACAGCTGTTCTTCTGAAAATAACGTTTATTTATATTTCGCAGGATATCTTTTGTCACAGCAGGTCACAAGTGGTGCCACGAGCACTCGTACTACCTCGTGTACCTTTAGGTGCGGCCAAACTCATAATACAAATTATGCTACCGCTGATAAATGATCAACCCATCCATGTTCGATGAATGTTGGTCTGTTTCCGTCCACTGCCTGTCGCTTATTTGCATATTTTTCAAGAATCATCTGTTCAGTCCATCTGGTATAACACAAGGATTATCTACAGTATCCCCCCTCGAACAAAAGATAAAAGCGCCCCTTTTCAAGGCATACTGTCCACTACAAGGGGCCCCCATCTGATTTTTTTGGTATGCTTCACCGCACAACTGATTTGCATTGCGGCGGGGCTGACTTACGTTTTTCCATCCTCATGAGATGGCTGCAGATCTTCAGTTGCCGTTATCTTGCGACATATGCAGAAATTCTTAAACATGAATTGATACAAAAAATGTGAATTGTAGTACTTTATTGGAATCAAAACAATAACATCCATAATGTCAATGTAAAAATACACATTTTCATCTACAGTACAGAACGTATGCTCATTATTGAACACAGGAAACAAGATACACAGCACAACCGAAAGTACAGAAAAAAAAAACATCACAAGGCACGACACATATAGCAATGCCAGTATGCATTTAAATCCAAACAGATGGCATGCACAAGGGACTTGGTGTCTGCTTACAAATGAAGGCAATTCGATAAGTCAATGAAGGCTTACAACACTTTTGAGAAAAATGCAACTGTGGAATAGGCATGGTAGTGTACAATTTCTTTATATTGCATTAGTTTGCCCTCAGGCGTGAAACATGACACACGACGGTGCAGTCAACTTTGTTGTATAAAGACCTGTGGTGTCGACCATAGATCCACCTGCCAAAATTTGTAAACACGCTTGCCTTTGTTCACATATTTTCATATGATGATGCAAATTTATAAAATCAAGCTTGGGAACTAGGCATTATTTCACAACCATGATTCGCCGCAATATTATGCTTAAGTAGTAGACCTACACTTATAATATTTTCATGCCAGCTAGTGCCGTGCCATCATTTGCTACCGGTAAAGTAGTTCACCATCTTTAATAGCTGAATTTATGGCTCATGCGAAACTACCTCATGTAAAATGAATCCGAATACCATGACTGGAAAGTTACGTTAAGCAATAACAAGTTTTAAATTAAAAATTGCCTATCAATACTGGTGGTGGCTTGACACATTAGAGCCAAGGACTGGATATGCCATGAGGTTGCATAAAAATTGAACAGGCTATAAATACAGGTTGTAAAACAGCCAGGAATTAAGTTCAGTCAGCTAAATGAGTTTACATCCTTTTTCAAGACATATAAAATTTTCAAAATGTGTACTCTTGACACAGCATCGTGCATAACACACTGCAGGAGTCCAAGTGCTGGCAATCCTAAATGCTGAGTGATGTACAAGATCGTCAATATAGTGTACTGTAAGGCCCATGAGTGTTCGCAGAACAGGCCGTCCTGTAGACGAACAGGTGGGCCAGAACTCTCGCTGCTTCGCCAGAAGTGTCTAGTCTTCCTGAAAAAAGATATCAAATAAAGAAGTGTATTAGGCTTTCTGCATCCATACAAATGAATGCCCTACAAAAGACTAACATGACATCTCTTACTGCAGACTTTTTGAAAAAAAACATCACAAAAATACAAAAATTGAAACGCTGCCTTGAGAGATCTCCAAAGAGTGCAGCATGCTTTTATTATAAAATCTGAAAGATGTAGCAATATGATACAGAAAGACTGAGCTCATTGCTTGTCCATGTATTTCTGCCATGTTTTGATACACATAGCAAAAGAACAAGGTACGATGGCTAGTGTGCAGTGTTGCTTGTTGTTTCATGGAGGCAACTCCTACAAGAAAAATAATTCATTCACCCTCAAAATTTACTGCAAGTTCAACCAAATAAATTATTTTAAAACTTGGGCTAGATGGGAAAAGATATAGATATATACTTATGAGGCATGCCACAGTGCACACCCTTGATTCTTTAATGTACATCCAAATCTAAAACCATGCTAATGCCAAAGCAACACCTAGACAACATTGTTAGTACTGCACGTGTATCTGACTAAACCAACAGTGTATACAGCGCCTGCCTATAAGTTATGCATTATCCTGCTGCTGCCAATGACGAAATACGTATTCTCTGAAAATTTTCCATCCTGCTTACTGCTTGATATTAACTTAAATGTCACCTAGCCAACACACTAGACATGCAATAAACATAACTATCAAGTCTAAACGAATGCAAAAATTTTCCTAACCGTGATAACTTAAATCACGAGGTGCATGGAACCAATCCTTTTTTAAAGGAGTACTGACACGAATTTTAAATATTTTCGGATTGTTGCTCTAAATAAAAACGTGGGTGTCGAGAACCCTAAAAAGAGTGTCGCGGTGCATGAGAATGCATCAAATATATTTTTATTACCGCTACCTTAAAACAGCAATTTCAGTTTCGGTATCGACAGGGTGGCTTCGCAGTGACGTATCAAGACTGCTCTGACGTCACGGGAAGACTGCAACTCGCGACATACTAGCAACAGTTGCCTGTTTGCTGTCAGTCGCACGTGGTTCACGTAAACAACGATGAGTGCATTGTCGTCCAGTGACTCTGAGAGTGATTTCTGCGACTTAGGCTGCATGCAGGACGCAAATTTAGCGAACCCAGTGAGCTGTGTTGATTTGTCATGATAATGTCCATTGCGGTGGGGCTGGCTTGCAGATGCTGGGCGACGAACTTTAAAATCAATGTATTATATTTTGTACGCGTTGTGTAGCTCCGGTGTGTGGAGAGCGATGACAGTGCACACTATGGAAACGATAGAGTCCCCTTTTGGGGTGCCTCAGAATCGTGTCAGTACTCCTTTAAGTGACTCAGTATTTCACGCCGCACTGATCAGCTGTAAAGCACGCCAGTACCTATATTAGATAACTGGCATAAATTCACTTTGACATCCATGCATGAAACACTTCTTTAGCTCTTAAATTTATTATCCTAAAGCACTCGAACACGAAAAATTAATTCAGCACACAATACACAAACTGACAGTGTGGATAAGGCTTTTCTATTACTACGGGAAAAAATATTTCACAGTATTACGCTGTAAGATTTTTGTCATTGCTGCTCCCATTTAATATTAGCATTAAAAGCATTGCTGTGCTTCCTACACAAAGTGACCTTAGAGACAGGCTTTAAAAGGTGTCATACTCTTCTTTCCTGTAAAGTTTTTCTCTGTTATCTTTTACCCTCGTACGCCCTTCGTTTGCACAGCATGGCCAGCCAGATTAACAGCTGGCAAACATGCCTGTGTTACCATTTATGTCTTCCTTTCCTTCTTTCAAATGAAGTCTTGGAGCATTTCGAAATATACACATCAAGTTCAGTAGTGTAGCATTGCCAACTGCACAAACATTGATAACCTTCACACTACACAAGACTTCATGAGGGTCTAGTTGGCGCATACTGACCAAAAAATTACTTAGCGCAAGAAAAACGCAGCACACAAGGAAGATACACAAGGGACAATCGGTTTTCCACTGCATCTCCTTGTGTGCTGCGTTTTTCTTGCCCTAAGTACTTCACACTATGGCCAACCAAATTAGCACTGCCTCTGTGGTGAGACCAAAAACCAAATACTTGCAGGTTCAAGCTCACTCCACACCTATTTCGTCAAAAGCACAGCATTTGAGTTTCTTATAAATTAGGTTGTTCACCAGGTATCATTCTAATGAAAGAGCTGAAAACAGCATGGCACAGCATGGAGTAGGCACACAACAGCACGTCCTTTGTGAATTTGTGATGGAGTTATCCGGTGACCTGCGTGCTACTGCTTTCCGACGCCGCAGTAAATTCAATATTTACATTCATCAAGAAGCATGAATGTAGGAAGCTTACACGTGGGTTACAGAAGTAAACCATAACAAATGACTAAAGATGTCTTGTCCTTGCCGAACACTATTTGTTTTTTTAACTGCCATAATGTTTAACGGCTGCTTAGCTTTTCTTCACAACTTCATAATAGTCTTATGCAAGACAATTATTTACGATTGTCCCTCTACCATCACGATTGCGTTGAGCTGACTTGCGCTGATGTGACTGCATTAGTCGGGCACAGCTCACACATCTTAAAATGGCTGAGAATATTCACATGAAATCCAGGAAGGTTCCAGTGCTGATATATGTCACTAATTAAGTGACAATACCGTAAAACGCATGTGCTTCACCATACACGCTGTCATAGCAGATGACTGTCACATATCGCCATAATTATATCCCTGCAGGGAGAATTTATTCCCACTAGTCAATTAAACTCAACCTAATAACGTCGTTAGACCATGGTATGATGATGATGATAATGATGCAAAGGAAGGAAGGAAAATAACTTTATTGCGATATTGATGCAAATGCTTTTTTTTTTGTCTTAGACACGGAAAAAAAGTGTAATGCAAAAATGTTATGGAAAAGCATTCTCACTAATATTCTGTGCCTCGATAAAATTTCCATAGTTGCACGGCGGAAGAACAAGGGCGCCCAGTGCACTCTGTATCCAGCGTAAATTCTGCCAAAACATGAGCGCCGGGTGATGCCACAGGTTAATAACGCACACAAGTCGACACTGAGACTGAAGAAAAGCACAAACACATCCAGTATGAATACTAATAATAACATTAATATTGAGGGTTTCACGTGCCAAAACTATAATATGAGGCCCGCCTTAATGAAGACTTCAGAAGCCTGTTCTTTAACGTGCACTGACATCGCAGAGTACACGAGCTTCTAACATATCGCCTCCATCGAAATGCGACCGCAGCGGCCGGGGTCCAACTCGCGACTTACGGGTCAGCAGCCGAACACCGTAACCATTGT
>JALIZH010032473.1:0-27157 GCA_030522465.1 Rhipicephalus appendiculatus
GTCTCTACTTTCCAGAACAAGAGCGGCGTAGCATGATTCGCATGACACCTAGCTTTTTTAAGGGGACATGCACTGTCCATCCTTGCTCGCGTGAACGCTGGAGACTCGCGACGAGCACGAGTTCTCGTTAAGTAAGCTGGACAGTTCGGGAAAAGTGTGGCCACATCTTCCCTCAAGCGAACTGTCACTTTTATCTTCGAGTCTTCTGGGCGGGGCCTATTCAGCGTTGGGACAACGTCACTTGTATGAAAGTGAAGCTCGCATCTATATATTTTGAATAAAACACAATAAATAAAACGTCGGTACGAAAAGAAAGGCTTCCTGAAAATTACCATGAATCGACTCTGTGCGACTTCACAACAATGAAATAAAAATATGAACTCAACAGCTTCTCTGCGCAGTTAATTACATTAACTGAAATTTCTATACAGTTTTGCGTAAGAATGGTTCACCAAGTTGTTCCAGAGTACCATTACTAACTTTAAAATACTATCGTCTAAGCACGAAGCACACATAATTAACTACATTAGGCAAAACCATGAACATATGTATTAGCGGTTTGCAGCTGTTACTTCTGTTTCGCCTAGTTACCTTCGAAATGTGTGCTTGGAGTGAAATTCTTCCTTGGAATTGCTCGCAGCCAGCTATCCTTGTTGACGCCATCCCTTGTAAATGAAGGCACATAAACCTTTGGTCCATGGTTGTAATTTCCTTTACAACGGCGAGCGCAACAGCGGCCTCGGTCGCTGGAAGCGCACGACCACGTGCGGCTCAAGGAATCTCTCACATCAGGAAAGTTCCACGGCGGTTCACTTCACGATACACAATCACATCACTATCACAAACGCACAATCACGTAGTGTCACTCGCCAACAGGCTAAATCAAAATTAAGAAAAAAGCACACACAAGAAATCTGAAACGTGAGCACCACGTGCAACTTCGCTACGACGATGGAATGTACTGCCGAGAAGACGAGGTGAAATGGGCGAACTGACAGGTGCGGCAAAACAGGTTGTGTTGAGCAGGACAATAGTGTAACGTAGGTCGCTCGTGAGGAGAGAGTTGAAGAGGCCTTAAGGAAAGATGCGAGTCGAAAAACGCGTTCTTTTTTTTTCTAAAATTACATAGTTTTCGTTTATATTTGCTTTCACAATTTTAGCTTCTCTACTTTCACGACAAAAAAAAAACTGAAGATTGTGATAAAACTCGAAGTAGGTTAAAATCGCTTTTAAAGAGCACAAAGTGGCTACTAAAAAACTAAAAAGTGCTCATTTTCTAGAGTACCATGAAAATTGTCACCTGGCTGCTTGCTATTGCATTTCACATGACGGGTTCACTAAAGCCACATGCTCAAAATAACCATGACTGCCAAGCTCTCATGATGGAATAAATCATCTTAAATAATATATATTTTCCGCATAGATGAGCTTTCGCTTATACCTTTAAAATGCATTTTTCTCAAGATCCATTTTTGGGGAACTTCTTGAGTTTGGACATCATGGTTTTGGTACTTCTAGTAGCCTGATCGGGATGAAATTTTGCCCACATATTCCTAAATATGTAAAGGGTGCAAGTATTGCGTTTAAAACTTGATATCGCCTGTATAATTATTACGAATCTAAAGTAGGCAATTAATATGGGCTGAGGATTCTAAGAATTCTGGCATTAGAATTTTTCTTGACTTTCTTGATAATTTATTGCGTTCTAGAGTTAATGTGGAGCAATATGAGCCATTAATGGCTCATAACCGTAAAAGTTTAGTGACATGAAAAGTTTGTCCAATACGAACTATACTTTTCCCATTGCCCTGGCACAAAACGAAAACTGTGCAACTTACTATAAAAGTAATTACATATTTGAAATCAGCATGAAAGTCTATGTATACAGCAAAAATTTAATTGCCCTAGGCTGCAGATTGACGCAACCTTTTTTTTCCGAATCCGGTGTTGCTACAGGGCAGATTAGCAACTCCGAATTCGAAGAGAGCATACATTTGTCCGCCAAATCTGTTGGGCCTCCACAGAAGTTGAAGTGGGGAGAGATGGAGGGAATAGCGTCTGTTCCTTTCACGCGTGACGTGTTCTCGACACCACAGTGGTTGCACCAAATCATGTATATAAATTCAGTTCAGCTTCTCCATTGCCTTATCCTTGATAAAACAACTAGGGAACACCATCCCCCAGGCTCCAGCACTTCACCAACCTAGCCAAAAGAAACATTTCCGTGTTCCTATCTCATAAGAATGTGCTTAGGCATCCTCTGCAGCCTTTTTTTCTGTAATTTTCACTTCGAAGTATTCGAAAAATATTAAACAAATGTTCGACAACTATTCGAAATACATTGGATTCAATTCGCACTGAAACTTTTTTCTATTCAATGAGGTTGAGAGCTGGGCTAGTTGGTGACTGATCATTATACCGTATGGTGAAGTAGCGCCCTTTCGACGGGGACAAAGGGGACGAGAAAGCGAGTGTCGTGTCCTTGTGCCCGTCCAAAGTGCGCTACTTCTCCATACGGTTTATTATTCGAATTCGCTTCGCACCCATAATTTTGTTATTCGCACAGCTCCAAGAAATATCTTTTAGCGCGGTAGTCTTAAAGAGCTCGTTTCACAGGAATTCCAGCGTTGGCGTCTGTGGTTGTGGGCGAAAAATTGAAAGGGATGCAAATAAACCAATCACAACTCAGCTTTCTTTTTTTGTTTTCTTCCTTCGTCCACGTTTTTCGCGCAGTTTCCTTGATGATAACTCACAGGGTCCCTCTTGAATTCACCTAAATTCGACTCGAAGTCATCTTTTTCTTCTCAGTCGATGTAGAAGGGAGCAGGGAACACGAGCCGTGGCTTCGCGTCACACTGCCGAGCACCGTCATTATTTTGTTCTCTTGAGATCGCGCGCTCGCCAGTTTGGTTCGCCACCCAAAGGAGGCCGCTACAACGGCATCATGAGACGTTACGTCACATGACGTCACGCCAGAAGTTGTGACCTCATGTCACAAAATTTTTTGCGATCTGTGACGTCATGACGTGACATGGGGACGTCATCGCGTGATGATGATTCTTTGCATCACTCTTCCCCGACGCCGAGGGACGGTCTCCTCCGACGGTCAAATTTCCTGTTTGGTGAGGCATCTAAGGCTTTCGCCTTAATGAAATCTTCGGTTCGGGTGGGAATCGAACTAGGGCCTTCTGCGTAGCAACAGGCTTTCTACCAACAGAGCCACTCTTGTGCCCGAAATCGCCTCGGAAAGACTATACGAATGTTAAGTTGTGCGACGAGCGTCATTAACACATATAACACTGCGTGCCAGAAGCTGTGGAACTTCATGGGGCGTCAAAACATACGGGTTGCGCAACGAGTGACGGGTTTAAACTTATACTCAGTCATAATTAAACATCATCAGCAACAGCATCCACAAAGTGGCCAGATGTACAGGTGCTCGTGTGGCCTTACGGACGCGAAGAGGGTGCTTTGCCCATTGGCAATAGGAAGAATTATGGCGTAGTGGGAAATTCGCTACTGAACTTTCAGTACCCTTTCTAGGATAGTTTTAAATGGCCTATGTTACGCGCACAAGCGTTCCTTTCCTTGTGGCACGGCTGAGGTGTCTGCCGAGAAGCGAAGCGAGACGTGCGATTGAGAAGGCGTTGCGAACGAAGTCTGATTACGCTATCGCGTTCTATTCGTGAAGTACGCTCAACTCTCACAAATGTTTAAGGCCTTACCTAATTCATATAAATTGTTCTTCCTGCGAAAAAAAAGACAACCATAAAATCACAATGCATCTTTTCCCTGCTTTTCGCGACTAATCTCTAACCGCTTTCTCCTTTCTATTGCAGACCTGTTACCTATCCATTGCTGTCCTTAAAACATAAGGCTTCACGTAGGCTCGTGCCCAAACGAACGCATGGGTGGATATCTCCATGTACAATTAAAACATGCTTCGTTGTTTCCTTAGCTTCCCCGCAGCATCTACATTTTTGTTTTTCTTTACTGAATATCGCTTTATAACGACGCGTTTTAAGGCAACCCGACCTTGCTTTAAACAGTAAAGCGCTCCACCTGAAATTATGATAAAATGCCTCCTTCCTTATTTCGTTTATGCCTTCTCGGTAGTTATTCAGTCATATTTTTTTTCATCACTGTCATCCAGTAACTAAATCCTCTCCGCCTCCCCGACTTTTCGCTTAACGCTCCTTGTTGCCGTATCGCTTACGCTTCCAGCTGTATATTCACAGGTGAATCTCCTAGTTATTTTTCTCCAGTGTGTGTCAACATTCTTCCTATACTAAGAATGGAAGCGCGTGTAGCTACGCCACCTGGCGGCTGTTCTCACCCTTGCTTTCTCGGCCGTGAAATGACCCGAGTGGCAGGGGCTCCGGAACCGGGGGGGGGGGCAGTTGGGGCCGTCGCCCCCCACAGGTTTAAAGCCAGTGGGGGCATGCCCCCCCCACTACTGTTACCCCCCTTCCTCGCTTTCTGTTTCCCCGGAACCACCCGTGAAGCTACAGACTCCTTTCACTACGTAAAGGGCGCTCCCTTCCTTCAGCAAACGAGACGAAATTCTCTCGAAGTCTGTGACTTCTGACACTATTTGCCGGTGCTTTGTCTGCGTAAGCAGCACTGCCTGTTTGCGCCTGTTTCAATGTGTATTCCTTCCTGAAGTGCTTCTCAAGGAGGTAAAGGCTGGTGCTATATTCTGCAGCTCTTGCACGTCTCAGCCCCACGAGTTTACAATGCCTCTCGTTTTTCCCTATAAAAAATGATATAAAAAGATATAAAAAAAATGTTGCAGTGGCTTAGCTCGGCTATGCCAGGATATACGCAGCGTTAGCAAAGGTTCAGCTGATTATTCTTAGCTTTCCTGATTGTCTAGGATTAGCTTGATTATCATGCTTACTGCTGCTCCAATGACGCACACACGGTATACGTATTATGTGGCACATGTATATTTATTTTTGCTCAACGTCAGGTTGCTTCTCGATTGCCACAAAGACTGCTCGGTGATCAGTGAAGTAACACGCTGCCGTCTGTATGGCCCCAACGCAGTATTTGGAATTGTCTGTCTGTCTGTGATAGACAAGATGAATTGTGTTTCCCCATTGGGTCGTCAGTGCAGTTGGAAGACTGGCTAAGTCGAGGTTAAACGTGTCCTTCAAAGGAACACAAAGAGAGTCTGGAGCACGATTGAAGTCACCAGCCACCACACACAGTTCACATGCCGCACGACTAGGTATAGACGTAGCCACTACGTGTATAGTGTCTTTAACCGAACTGTTCGGTGACATACCTAAGCCCAACCGCTAATTGCCAGGCAACTACTTCGGGATCCGATGAGTCAAGCTTCTCCGCTCTTCCGCGCCGTTGAGCAGCATTTGCGCTCTCCTCCATGGAGAGCGCAAATGCTGCTGGCAAACGCCAGTCAGGTGTCCAGCGGCTCCAGCGCAGTGTCAGACGGCGACTGCACAGCGAAGGCGAATAGCGAATAGCTGCGCGCGCGCCGGCGCCAGTGCGTCTACCACGGCTCGTCACTCCTCTGGAATGCGCAGACCGGCGGCGGTGAGCCGCGCGCGGCGGCGGCGGAGTGCGCGGGAGGTGCCGGCTCCAATGCGCCAGCTGTGTGACATCACTGATCCTCGCGCATGCGCAGCACGGCTCTTGATGAGCCGCGCGAAACGGGCTTGGCTAGGCCAGTGTAGCTAACGCTACAAAAGGTTGGTGTAAGCCTCATAAGCACGATTTTAACCATGAACCTGCCCGGGACGCAGCCAGAAACTTCTTTAGAGGATTGTGACCCCCCCTTTATTAAAGACGATAGTCTTTCTTGGGATACCTAAACGGAGAAAATTTGGTCTGTCTGTCTGTATGTCTGTCTGTCTGTTTCTCTGTTTGTCGGCACGTCGCACGATTCAGTTAGCTAGCCAAAGTTTAAGCCCCTGCCTTACGACCTCCAATCTTTACCGAGCGGCATGTGTTCATACGGGTGAGTGTGGGCAATTAAAAATCAAATATTACGCATATATGAGGCACATCATCAATACCTTAGTACTATTCACAGTGTTCCTTTAAAACAAAATCTATAGATACGTAATTATAAAGATCCTGGTGTTTATTACGCGGCGCTGAAAATGCGCCGCTGCCGCTGTGTATAAAACAAGTCTCCGCCCAGTGATTTAACTTCGACGCTGTAGTGCTGCCACCTGGCAGCAGCATAGTTCAACACAAGCCGATGTTCCCCGAAAGCGCTGCAGATGGCGTCCTCTTCTGTTTTATCAATGCCAGCCAGATGCGGCTGATTCAACGTAGAAAAGCGCTGTCTCAGGCAAGGCAAAACATATATGGCCGCTTGATGAAATACGATCCACTCAACAAGACATGATCAGAGAACGCAGAGAAAAGACCGACGACCAAATTTCAGCGGAGAAGCGCCGGCGTCCGTCTCAAGCGTGCCTGGGAACCGTCCGAAAAACGAGCCCGGCGGCTAGCCCAGGTATTAAAATGTGGTACTCATGCAGTACGGTCGGCACAAGACTATCGTCTTTCGATGACATTTGCAGCGAAGCACGCAGATACGCGGCCAATTTTTTATGTCCTTGCATGTGTTTGTATGAGTGCGCGTATCCAATTGAAAATTTCCAGCGATGCCAGCAGTCCTAAATCGGCGCATGTATATCAGCACAAAACAAAATGTAATAATTTCAGGGCGGTGGGGGGCTTCAGAAAATCGAAAGAACTTCCATGTGTCGCGATCGTCACGCCTCTGTTCACTGCACTATGTTGGCGGCAAGAAAAAAAAACGAACAAGAACAACGTTCCCGTGCTGCATCTTGGATACCAAAAAAAAAAAATGTGGCAGATACCAAGTACCATGGGATATTTATTATTTGCATTCGTCGGGCCCACGCTGCCGACGTCAGTTTTTCTTGATGCTCTCGCATGCATTGAATCACTAATGTCTGTCCTCGCCGTTCCTGGGTAGAAAAAAATTAACACCATCTTCCCAAAGGGAACCCTGATGGGATGCGAAGCATGCGGGGGGCAAGGTGACTGGGTTGTAACTTTTTTCATGAGCGAAACGTTACGAAATGACGCTAAAGACATGTATAAATGTTGTGCGCACAGACGTATGTTGAATAGTTGCATATGTTTCGTATAACCAGTTGTTGACAGTTGCGTAACGATGCCAACAGAAATATGGCTATTACCAACACCAGAAGCGGTAAGCTGATATGTAACAATTGTGCATGTATATCAGCACAAAACAAAATGTAATAATTTCAGGGCGGTGGGGGCTTCAGAAAATCGAAAGAACTTCCATGTGTCGCGATCGTCACGCCTCTGTTCACTGCACTATGTTGGCGGCAAGAAAAAAAAACGAACAAGAACAACGTTCCCGTGCTGCATCTTGGATACCAAAAAAAAAAAAATGTGGCAGATACCAAGTACCATGGGATATTTATTATTTGCATTCGTCGGGCCCACGCTGCCGACGTCAGTTTTTCTTGATGCTCTCGCATGCATTGAATCACTAATGTCTGTCCTCGCCGTTCCTGGGTAGAAAAAAATTAACACCATCTTCCCAAAGGGAACCCTGATGGGATGCGAAGCAGCAGCGTTCCGCACGGGTGGCGTCACGGGTTGAACGGCGCTAACGCGGGTGCTTCGCATCCCATCAGGGTTCCCTTTGGGAAGATGTTGTTAATTTTGCGCGTGAACCAACGAGTCGGCTGTGTAGCGAGCGGCGGTCGCGGTAGCGGAGCGAGCGGCGGTAGCGGCAGGTGTTGCGGGCGAACGGACGAGGCGGCAGCGGCGGGCGCTGCGGCGAGCGCGCGGCAGGCGAGGGAGAGAGTGACGTCAGCGCGCACTGCGAGGGGAGCGTGACGTCAACGCGCAGCTGCGGCGTGACCTACTTGGCACCGCTCCAACACCTGCAGCGAGGGGAGCGCGTTGCGGAGCGTTCGTACGGACGCACGGAGGGACAGCGTTACATAGGCTAGTCAAAGAGCTGCTTCGCATCTAATAAATTGTCAAACACCTGTGGCGCATACCCGCATACCGCGGTCCGTGGTATACCGGTATGTGCCACACGTGTCTGCAGGAAAGGGTTTGACAACGTATACGACAAGATTTTCACATTATTCTTGTCATGACCAGCCAGACATATTCGTCAATACTTCTTACCCTCCCGTGCAAATTTTGGTCTACCCCAAGTTAAGGAGGCGATCAGGAGAGCAGCCGGACGTAGGCGGCTAGACAGATAGATAGATAGATACGTAGATAGAAACGCAAAAGTGCTTACAGTACGCAAAGAAATGCTTCGCATTTAAAAGTACAGACGGAGTCACACTTGTCTAGAGCGCCCAGACGGCCGCTTTAGTTGCCGTTTTCTGCAAAAATATGCAGATGCCGATGCTGCAATGATACCTAACATTGTTATACTGCATGCATTCTTTCGCTATAATTCAAGCATGAACGGAAGCTTGTAGTAACGTGAGGCAGCCGCTGCCGACGACAGCGTCCGCAGCCACGCACTCCGTGTCCTAGACAAGTGTGATACCGTCTGTACGCAAATCGCTGATGGTACTACGCTTGCTGCTACTGGTACCGACGACGAAGCACTGCCGTTCGCTCACGCGGAGCTCATTCTTGCTTCGCTAGTGCGAATGCGCGCCGCTGAACTGTTATTCATACAGCGATGAATCGGTCAGTGGCAGCGACAATATCAAACGAAACAGAGCGAACATAGGCTTTAGAAGGGATTTCACAACAACAGATAACGCACCGGCTCGAGTACGCGCAGCCCATGGAAGATGGCGATTTCGCCAAACTTGCACGTTAGGCGGCGCGCATTTCAATATGGCGACCCCCTGTCGGGAAAATTTGAAAAGGTGTATATGACGCTCCCGAAGTAATCTTAAAAAGACTTGGAGGTGCAGGCGTTGCACTGGAAGGGGAAAGTGCCACGTGCGAGCTCACATTCGCGCTCCTAATCGGCAGACAAAAGTCATCTTCTCGGATGTGCTTGCTGCACACACGTGCGCTGGACTTCAGTTTATTGCCGTTTCTAAGCTTTATGAGCCATACACCGTGATATTCGTTATGCTTGAGGTAAAACCGTAAATGTGAAATTACACCCTGATCTTCTGTATTCGAGGTGCATTAATTGTGCACACAGCACCAGAGCACCCTGCCACCGAAAACATTGGTCATGCTATCCAAGCTCTTATTTCTAGATGCCAGTGCGCATGAACTGGTCGTGAAACGAGGCTTATTGAAGTGGGCAACTTAAAAAAAAAAAAAACGCGCTCGGGCCACCGGCTTCCCTCCGTTAGAGCAAGGTTCCGTGAAGCAAGGTGGCATCACATGATCCAACTTAGCACGTCACAGCGATTGCAGCGCCCGCATCTCCAGTGGTGGGCTTCGCGCACGATTACACTAAAAAGATACCGATAGTAGACATGTAATACGCGTGTACATAAACAGTATTGAGCGAATGGACGCCTCGCATGCCGTTGACGAAAACGAGGCTTCCCTTTACGTCGGTTGCTGCCAGACATACGCAGAAAAAGCTGCCGCGAGAGCGCAGGGGATCATTTCAGACCCACTGAAATGCATGGCGAGATCTTCGCTGCGAGGTTCAAAGTCAGCAACCACATCCATCGCGGCAATCACGAAATCCGCGGCTATGCAGCGGCCTTTTGCACACATGGTGATGCATCGTGGCGCCTTCTAATTCGCTGAGAACAATGAGATTCGTGACGACATCGCTTCAGTACCGAGTCTGGGGCGAGAGAAATTGAGTAAGAGATATTCGGTCTTTCAATATCAAATATCTCCACTAATAAATCATCTTTTTACACCCATCCAATACTGCATGTTTTTTCCAATGCCCCTGTTGTTCAGCTGAACCAGACGTCGAAGCAGGAAAGTTACACTTGAAAACATTTATGTGCACATGTTTTACCCACTACCTCGGAAGAGAAGGCGGACAAAAAACACCGACTTCACTGTCCGCTTGAATTGTGCGGTAAGCCACAACAATACTTCCTTTTCTACTAATACAGCTCAAGATTTCGCGTTTTATGTTCCACGTGAACGTTTTATAGTGGCTTCATGAGATCGTATCAGTGTCATCTGGTCGATATAGACTCCGGATGAGGCACTAAACACGAGAAAAAAATGGCAGAGGGTGCTCTCAGTGAACTAGATAGGAAGTGTCTATTCTACCTGCAGCTGAGAAAAACTCCAGAAAACAATTTCACCAGGCAGTCGCGTCATATGGTTAATCCGTCCTCATTCGTTATAAATTTCGCCACGAAGCATCGTGTTCTTGTTACGGTTGAGCGCGCACGGACACACGCGCACATAATATATATATATATATATATATATATATATATATATATATATATATATATATATATATATATATAAAAATAGATGCGCCTTCACATAACAACTGTTTATTCTGCCGACGTTTCGACGGGAACCCCGTCTTTTTCAAGCCTTGAAAAAGACGGGGTTCCCGTCGAAACGTCGGCAGAATAAACAGTTGTTATGTGAAGAGCATCTATTTTTATACGTATAACCTTGCGGCAACCAAAGTTATTCTTCAGCATATAAGCCTTATATATATATATATATATATATATATATATATATATATATATATATATATATATATATATATATATATATATATATATATATATATATATATATATATATATATATATATATATATATATATATATATATATATATATATATATATATATATATATATATATATATATATATATATATATATATATATATATATATATATATATATATATATATAGAAATGTATACACGATCCGACATCGGCCCACAGACGTCGTCGCCCCCACACATCAGATATACTTCCGGAGCCCCTGCCGAGTGGCCACACTTTACTAAAGTGCATTTCTCTATGGGCGCAGGGTGTTGTAAGATAGCGTCACCGTAAATGTTTGTTTTCCGTACGCCTTACGTAGTTTCATTGTCGCTTGGTTCATCTAGTTCTTTCGGGCGATGTTGACTTCTTTGGCGCAGGCCGTGACGGATAAGGGAACCACAGAAGTGATCGCGGGTGCCGGATCCAGCGGGAAAAAGACATCGTCCGCCTACATCACCTACGACACTCCGGATCAGATACAGGCAAAGGTATACGGCGCGCGTGCTCCTGGCACACGCGTGCATTTAGCCAACGCTCTTTTCCAGCGCTGCTTTACAGTTCTCTGACTCCCACAACTGCCTAAGAAGCTCTTGCTGAAGTTTTCCGTCGTTGGTAACAGCGTTAGAACGCATAGTCTAGCGAGCGGTGGCAGGAAGGTTGTCATCAGAGCTCAGATTGCTTAGCACGAGAAAATGGCTTCCGGTAGCTGAAGATTTCCGCATGCACCCCCTATTAACTGTGCTCTTATATTGAATTCCACCGCCCCTATAACAGGCAAGAGAAAGGATGAAAGATGCGGGCGCCACCCGGAAAACGTGCAGCGTTGCGGGCTTGTTCGTTGGCACACCTAGCGGAACGGTGCGGAGTTGTACGTGATGGTGACACACAACTATATCAGCAAATCGACTATCGACAGCATTGATAGTTTCTTTTAACTGTCGATAGTGTAAAGAAACGGTCGATAGTATTATCCATAGTGCACCGATAGAACCGCCTCTAGTATTACTATCGGCATTACTAATAATGCTGTTGCTGGCAGGCGATATTGCCTAAAAGCATTTGCGATGGCCTACTATCAGCAAGACTTAGTTTACTAGATTTGAGGAATATTCTCGCGAAATAAAAAAAATTATTCCAGCAGTGAATATGCAGGACTATGTCCATCAATAAATTGATATTCAGAAGTAACCACTTATACCTTACATTTAACCAACCTAGTTCTTGATATTTTCATATTGAAATCCCATTGCATAATAAGTTTGAAGCCGAAGAGTATCGTAAAATTTAACGATCTCGTTTCCTGTACACCCGAATGATCCAACTTAATTGTCATGTGTCAGCCAAGAATTCTGGTGAAGGAGTGCAAGCATGTCGTCTTTCTTGCCCTTCAGCCTGCTCCTCCTGCTCCACACACTTAAGAACCCAAGTGTAGTCTGGAATGAGTTCGCGCGGTTGATTTTATACTTACTATAATACTATCAAACTTACTATCGAAAGCGCTATCGATAGCTTTTTTTTACTATCGAAACTTTGATATTGACAACTATCGATAGTATCGATAGTACCATCTATAGTTCTGCATTACTAGTACGTGAACCTGTAACAACTTTGGCCAAACACTGAGCCGCCGAAGTGAGCTCGCACAGCGCCAACCTTGTTCTAGGTAGCCGAACGGCGGTGTGCTTCCTTTATCGCGGGAGGGAAAGCGTACGTCACCATGATGGCTTCATCGTGAACGGACCGGTTGACCTGTTCTCGCACTGTGCGCAAGAAAGAAAAAAAACGCCAGGCCTGCGCGGTACCCGCAGCACAGTCACGGCGAAAGCTCGAAGAGTGGCCTTTCTAGAGCCTTTTTTAGATGCGAAGCATCTTATGCTCGGGGCTTTGTCCGTCCCTCCCGCGTCCCGCGTCCGGTCACTTTCATGAAGTAGGGAAGCACCCATTATGCGAACCAGAACACTGTAGTACAAGAAGGCCGTCGACCACCACTACTGTCACAAAGTCATGGCCGAGAGCACAGAGTGGCTGCTTAGCAATGACGGGAGGGCTCTTCGGAACAACAATCAAATGGCACTACATGGACTACTTCCCTTTAGTCCAGGTTGTCAGGTAAGCCGACGCCTCCTTCTCGAGTCTACTGACCAAGATAGGAGACGGAAAGGCTCTCGACGACAGCGAAGTGGCTTTGATGCAAAAGTCGCTTCGTTACCGCGGAGGAGGCACTCAGGCGCGCCCTAGCGGCAGTGCGCCTCTTCTACAGTAACGAAGACGTCAACACCTTCGGGGCGGCCACTTGCTCCAACAACAACGACCAACGACAACATCAAGTCGTGCGAGCCCAGGACACCTTCCTGGGATGCGCAACGAAAGAAGCCATGAACAAGGCAAAGGAGAAGGTGGCCAAGATGTCTAACGGAGAATTCGCTAACCTACCCAAGCAAATCCTACTAGTCTACGACAAGCCCTACACGATAACGGCTAACATAGACGTCATCGACGACGTCGTAAACTGCGCAGTGGGAACCCTAAAACTGTGTGAACGAAGAGTCGTACAGCAATCCCATCAATGCGAAGAAGACGCGTTTCCCAGACTATTGTGGTTACAGTTCGACGTTCCCACAACGGGGAAGCTCGTTCGAGTTCACTCCAACCACGCAGTGAGCGAGGCGAAGCGTTTGGGCTATGACGTTGACACGACGTGGATACGCATATAACCACGTCATGTTGACGATCCACCGCAACAGCGGTGTCGCGTGCAAACAAACACAATTCCCCCCGCTCCAGGCGAGCGCCATAACCGTACACAAGTCCTATAGGGGGAACCTACTCTTCCATCGTATACGAATACTCGAAGACGCACCCACAGAAACTCGTCTACGTCGCCTTGAGCAGGTGCACCAACTTTCAGAACCTCTACATGACTAACGCTGCCGGTGACCATCGCTTCCACCACAAGAACGACAACAATTCAAACGCCTCGACAACCATCGTCTCGACACCGTCACTCAGCGTTACCTCCGCGCTTTCCGAGAAGACGTCGACCCCGAAACGGAGTTCACTATAGCACTGCCAAACAGCCGGGCCCTCAACGCACACGCCAGAGACATCAAACGCGATCGTGTCTACTAAAGAGGCAGAACGTCCTGCCGGTGGTGTCGCTATACACGTCTAACGCCATCTCCACGCAAAAGCCTTAGATCTACAACCTACCAGCCAAGGACACAACGCAGAGCACTCGGCCGTTAAACTCTACTTTCACGACAACAACATCGTAATCATGACAATGTATCTCGCACCCAACATCTCCAGAGGGACCGTCGAATGGCACAGTACACAAAGACATACAGACACGCGCCCTTCTTACTTGCGGGTGATTTAAACGTGGATATAATGACAAACGATTGGCTGGTCCACCAAATGCTAGACGTGTACTCGTTGCGATGCATTTCCTACGACCACAAACAACCGACCACCATTAGGGTACATTGAAGCCATAGCGCTAAACAGACAGGGACCACAGAAAGAAGACGGGACGTGCGCTACTCACAAATGGCTTCAATGAACGTTACAAACCAACTAGCCCAAACGTCTGTTCTCTTGGACCATTAGGGTAGACCTCATCTTCGCAAACTTCACAATGACTGGAAGCGACCTCTGACGCTACACTTCACCGATCACAAGGCCGTCGTCTTCAAAACGCCCCGAGCACAGACGCTAGGAATCACATACGTTCTCTGAATAAACACGCAACCACCGCATTCTCCCCTCTTCTCTTATACATTCTCATTCATCCTCTCAATAAAATTACACAATCTCCCGCTCAAGCTAACCATCTCTCCGCTGCTTCGCATTCACATTACAACCCATTACAAAAGCCTCAGGCATAATTCTTCATCGTCGTCAGCCACAACATCAACAAAGTGCACATAATGCGTTACAAGTGTGTAGCGGGTACCGCGCTTTTCTGAAGAATGACGGATAATGGCACCATGGACGCTTCCCCACTACACAAAAATTATGGTTATTTATGGCGTAGTGGGTACCATGCAAGTGTGCTTGTAGTAGTTGTCCCAAGAGTGTTTAAAATAGGCTGTAGAGAGGCCGCTCTTCCAGCTTTCGCTGTGACTGTGCTAAGCGTTCCGCGCAGGCCTGGCGGTTTTTTTTTTTTTTAGATGTGAAGCATCTTATGCTCGGGGCTCTGTCCATCCCTCCCGCGTCCCGCGTCCCCCGTGCCGCGTCCCGCGTCCGGCCACTTTCATGAAGTAGGGAAGCACCCATTACGCGAACCAGAACACTGTAGTAATATGAAAGCCGTCAAGCACTACCAAAGTCATCAGAGTCATGGCCGAGAGCACAGAGAGGCTGCTTAGCAATGGCTAGGCAGGTGGTGTCTGTCTCCCAGGTTGATCCCATTCCTTGATTTTGCTTGCATGTGTTTGGAGGAGGCTTAGTCCGTCCCTCCTTCCCGCGTCCCGTGTCCCGCACCACAACAGCGCATACGCGTTCCCTCCCCCCTCTCTCTCCTACGCTCACCCCCTTTCTCTCCTCTAGGAATCCTCTACTCTACGGAGCGGCGCCCGCGTCCCACATCCCCACAGCGCATGCGCGTCCTCTCCCCCCTCTCTCCTCTAGGAATCCTCTACTCTACGGAGCGGCTTCCGCGTCCCACACCCCCACAGCGCATGGACGTCCCCTCCCCCCTCTCTCTCCTATCCTACGGTTTCCCCCCGTCCTCTCCTCAGGAATCCTCTACGGAGCGGCGCGCACGACAGGTGGTGTGACAGCTGCATACTCCGCTGGGGGGCGCCACGGTAGTTCCGCGGTATGAAAATGACGGAGCGCGCGCGCCTCATTCTCTCTCCTGTGCAGCGCCGCGATGAGCGCCCGGACCGCTGCCGTGAAATGAGAGCGGCGACGTTCCTCCCGCTCAAGCTAATTATCTCCCCCGCTGCTTCGCATCCACACATGGTTCCCTTTAGCGGGAGATATGGAATTTTTAGATGCGAAGCATCTTATGCTCGGGGCTCTGTCCGTCCCGCGTCCCCCGTCCCGCGTCCCGCGTCCGGCCACTTTCATGAAGTAGGCAAGCACCCATTATGCGTACCAGAACACTGTAGTAATATGAAGGCCGTCAACCCTACTACAATCATCAGAGTCATGGCCGAGAGCACAGAGAGGCTGCTTAGTAATGGCTAGGCAGGTGGTGTCTGTCGCCCAGGTTGACCCCATTCCTTGAGTCATGGTCGAGAGCACAGAGAGGCTGCTTAGCAATGGCTAGGCAGGTGGTGTCTGTCGCCCAGGTTGACCCCATTCCTTGATCTTGCTTGCATGTGTTTGGAAGGGGGCTTAGTCCGTCCCTCCATCCCGCGTCCCACAGCGCATGCGCGTCCCCTCCTCCTTTCTCTCCTACGCTCACCCCCTTTCTCTCCTCTAGGAATCCTCTGCTCTACGAAGCGTCCCACACCCCCCCCCCACAGCGCATGCGCGTCCCCTCCCCGATCCTCTCCTACGCTCAACCCCTTTCTCTCCTCTAGGAATCATCTAGTCCACGGAGCGGCGCCCGCGTCTCACAGCCCATGCGCGTCCTCTCTTCTCTAGGAATCCTCTACTCTACGGAGCGGCTCCGGCGTCCCACATCCCCACAGCGCATGCGCGTCCTTTCCCCCCTCTCTCCTTTAGGAATCCTCTGCTCAACGGAGTGGCTCCCGCGTCCCACACCCCCACAGCGCATGCACGTCCCCTCCCCCCTCTCTCTCCTCTCCTACGGTCCCCCCCCCCCGTCCTTTCCTCTAGGAATTCTGTACGGAGCGGCGCTCACGACAGGTGGTGTGACAGCTGCATACTCCGCTGGGGCGCCACGGTAGTTCCGCGGTATGAAAATGACGGAGCGCGCGCGCCTCATTCTCTCTCCTGTGCAGCGCCGCGATGAGCGCTCGGACCGCTGCCGTGAAATGAGAGCGGCGACGTTCCTCCCGCTCAAGCTAATTATCTCCCCGCTGCTTCGCATCCACACATGGTTCCCTTTAGCGGGAGATGGGGAATTTTTGTTGTTGTTGTTTTTTTTTTGCATATACGAGGCCGCCACTTAAAGCTGGCAGTTATAAAAAACTTCGCTAAAAAAGCTCTATTCTTCGGAAAACTGGATGGAAAGGAGTTTGAGCCATTTGTCGGAAATCGTTCGCGCTGCTTCAAATTCTGAGCTTGTCGCGTGCCAACTTGGCCAAGCTTCCACTTGACCAGGATTACTGGCATTACGCAGGTGAGAGAAGTGAGCGGGATGAACTGCCTGTACGTCGACAACATCGACCTTGACGACGCCAAGTGCCGCTGCCAGAAGCAGGAGCAGTTCCCGCTCCTCAGCCGCGTCAAGAAGGGCCTCTCGGCGAGGAGCGCCAGCGTCCACCGTTAACCGGATGTAGCGTCGTCCGGCGAGGCTGACTTCGGGAGACGCACGCCGCGGCGTTAAGCCTAACGCACCTTGCGTAAGCGCTGCCGGTTGCCCGGTTTAGATATTCTATGTGCATATTACAACGTACAGTAAAGACAATTCTAATCGACCTGCTGACTTCCTTTTCGTGTAATGGGGCGGGGATTGTGTGATTTCGTCGGGATTTCCCACTTATCTGGCGAGAATTTCGGGAGGGCCAAACGACGCGACGTTGCTCGGTGGTGGCCGCGTGACCTGCGCCAAGTGAATGAGAAGAAGGGTTGCCAACTGAAGGTAAAATTACCTACAAGTAACGATGCCATTAAATTTTATCGGCAGTCTTGGAGCCAAAAGGAACAGAAGCGGCAACATGAATGGTTTTTTTAATTGTATGTTTACGAGAGCTTTTGTTAATGAGCTATAAATATTTTTAATAAACAAAAACAAAGAAAAGCCTCATTTTCTTACTCTCATGAATGGTCTCCAAGATACAGGTAAGTTTAAATATATAGTTCAGTGGCCTTTGCACAAAGTAATTTGGAACAACCCAGCCAACAAGTCCATAGGAACAATAAAGGCTTGACCATCTTTGTATTGAAGCTGCTGTCTGAAATTGATCGTGATAGAGTTGTCACAATACCATTCCAGCCTGAAATAACGAAATATATTTGAAGGTGAGCAATTGAGCTTCATTTTGTTGCGGTGCCCCGTCTCTGTCAAGTTCGCACGAGAACACGTTCTCAGCGTCGGCATTATAAACTGGCGCGTAGCGTGAGCATAGTTGGCGGGCAGCACGAGTAAAGCGCTACAGCCACACGTTTGCCAACATACACGAAACTTGGTCACTCCGTAGGCTCGCCTCGCGTTGTGTTGGTGTACCCCGATGCGTAACGGGGGGGGGGGGGGTACATGCGCTCGCACCGGCTGACACGGCAGAAAACCTTGAAGGCATTGTTTTGTCTGCAATGAGAGAGAAAAATGGCTACTAAATTTGCTATAACAGAAGTTCACGGTAGCCCGACAGTAGCCGTGGAGCCAACTTGAAAATCTTCGCTAAACGTGGTCGTAAAGTAGCCACCATTGGCAATCCTGATGAAAGAGCAAGTAACAAAAAAATTGGGGAACCCTTGCCTAATCGGGAAATGGGGGGCAAACGATGCCTGGACTGGGCGTGCCTGATGCACTGCTTTTCTTTTAGGGGTGAAGCTCCTTAGGGTGTGGGTCTGTCCCTCCTCTGCAGTATGTAGTAGTAGTAGTAGTAGTAGTAGTAGTAGTAGTAGTAGTAGTAGTAGTAGTAGTAGTAGTTGACGATGACGCCTGATGACGATGAAGTATAAGCGCATTCCAGACCACACATTCTTTCTGCTATGGATGAAAACGATCGTGAACGCGCTCTCGCCCTCGAAAGGCAAAACGGCAACGCCGACAACAAACGTTCCCCTGAGCTTAACGTCATATATGAGGAAAACAAAATCAGGGGAACCCCCTCCTTGTGGTCCGTAGAGCTCTTGAACAAAATCATCATCTACCCTCCGGGGATTGACGGTTTACCAGATTACCTCCGGAGCTTCGCCCGCTCATCATCATTCACTTCGTGGATATGGCGTGATTTTTTTTCTTTCTTTCCTTCTTTCTTTCATCCCTTCTTTCTACATTTTTTTCTTTTCTTTTTTTTATTTATTTCTTTCTTTCTCTCTTTCTTTGTTTCTTTCTATCTTTCTTTCTTTCTTTCTTTCCTTCTTTCATTCTTTTTCTCTTCCTTTCTTTCTTTCTTCCTTTTTTTCTTTGTAGGCAGACGTCCCCGGAACGCTGTTTTCGGGCTGAATCGGCGTAGCGTCTTTCGTGTTCTTTCCAGCGTTCGTCAGCCCTGTAGAACGAAAGGACCATCTTGCCATCACGGTAACGCGATTTTGGGAATTCGATTTTCTCGAAGTTGCAATTTTCCGGAAACATGCCATTCCCGATATCGGCCTTGCGCGTTGCCCAGCAGGTTGCTTTTATTCGCCACCACAAAATATTGCAGCGAAGCGCACCCAGCAAGAGCACTGCTCCATAATTGTTTTTTGCGTCGTCGGCGGAGCGCTCTCACATGATTTAAGTTCACATTTGGCAACACACAGTGTTGAAGGCGCTCGCTTTCGGACATTGTGGACCCAACTTCAAGCCGCAGCACCAGAGAAAGAATTCATAATGTTTTATCTATTATTTCTTTTGTGTGCGCTCGCCAGTTGTGGTTGAGAGGGCAGATCTTCGAACACCACCAAAGCTTCCATTGAATATCCGACGAAGACGGTTTGCAACGTCCACTGCTCAGTAGCTCGTCAAGCTACGGCGCTTTCACCTGCAGCCGGCTGCTACGGGGCAGCGGTGGAAGAGATACATTGATTGATTGATTGATTGATTGATTGATTGATTGATTGATTGATTGATTGATTGATTGATTGGTTGGTTGATTGATTGATTGATTGATTGATTGATTGATTGATTGATTGATTGATTGATTGATTGATTGATTGATTGATTGATTGATTGATTGATTGATTGATTGATTGATTGATTGAATGGGTGATTATCTGGAGCATTGCGATATTTCAACATCCTGCAACAATTCCCATATGGGATAACTGGAATGTTCCCGCTATACGTACGCCCTTCCTTCATCGAAGCTGGCATTTAACAAGACGTTCAACGAAATCAGTAAGTACACAACCGAATGTCACTCTTCGAAACTATTCGTCAATGTTATTGTTTTTGCTCGTTTACCATTCAATTATGGTGGCGAGCGTGGTCGCATGCATGCACCAAAATGCTGCGCCTGCGGTCACTTTCCGTGCGCGAGACCGCGGGTGCAATCACTGACGCGGCGAAAAAATTTCACTGCAGCTTGAATTTAACACCTGTATAGTGCCAGTTAAAGAACTCGTGCATAAATTAGTCTAACTTCAACACTAATGGTCTCTCTTGAAATCAGTCTAGATTGAATACATCGCAAAGGTACTCGTCAGCCCGTTCACTTAAGGTCTTTCTCGTGATTTATCAGGCGCGTACGTCTATTACGCATATCGTGAAACTTGTATTATATCCATAGGTCGGCAAAACTTCTGGAGCTCACTCAGACTCACTCATGAAATATATTTTGCGCTTGGGGCTCACTCGGACTCAGACTCGCCAAAATTTTTCTGAGGCGGACTCACTCGGACTCGCACTCACGAAAATTTTCTTCCACTGAACTCACTCGGACTCAAACTCGCCAAAACATTATTCACCCGGACTCACTCAGACTCAGACTCACGGCTCGATCTGAGTCTGAGTGAATCCGAGTGAGTCGACCCATGAGTCCGTTAGCCTAGAATTATCTTTTTCGACCATGGTGTCAATGCTCTATAACACTAATATCTCACGTAAGCGGTGCTCTTCTCGGCGCCTTTTGATATAGTACCTTCGAATGCGAGTTATGTGTGCTCGTAAACCAGTAAGGTCATTTTTCTTGAACGAGATGACAACATAAGATATATTTATCAAGACTTCCTTGGAAGAGTTGGCAAAGGGGGGGGGGGAGGAGGCGAGGTCAAGGCACTTCCCTACGTACTTCGCGCCTCTGATCAATAAATATTAAAGTGGTGTATGAAATACACTGCTTTGGAATACGTGTGAGTAGACGTGAGTATAAAAGCGAGTCCAGGCAAGGCTGATAGTAATGTTGAAGATCAGTAGATAGGACTATAGGTCGGCAAAAGAAAGTGGAACTCACTCAGACTCGCTCAAGAAATATATCTTGCGCTTTGGACTCACTCGGACTCGGACTCAGCAATATCTTCTAGAGCCGAACTCACTCGGACTCACACTCACGAGAATTTTCTTCAACCGGACTCGCTCGGACTCACACTCACCAAAATATTACTCACCCGGACTCACTCAGACTCAGACTCACGGCTCAATCTGAGTCTGAGTGAGTCCGAGTGAGTCGACTCATGAGTGAGTTCGCCGACCTATGATTATATCTAATCAATGTTTCCGACAAATGAGAGTTCACTTGAGCCGTCCTAGATACATATACCACTATGCATTCATTTCAGTGCCACAAAAATGTATATGTACTATATTAGCGCAATGTCTGCCTTTATATTTTTCCTTGTCCTTTTCTACTGCATGTAATCATTGCAGCTTGTCTTTTTTGTTTCGTTGAATATGGCCGTAACGTTTCTTGTACATACAGGGCTTACTCGCAACGCCCATGTGAATATAATTAATTAATTAATATTTAAATAAATTATTAATAATGTGTCCTAAGGGTGTTTACAAACGTGCTGAAGGTCAAAGCCCTTCATAATAATTGTAAGGGTTTAACGTCCCAAAACCATGATATGATTATGAGAGACGCCTTTAGTGGATGGCTCCGGAAATTTCGACCACCAGGGGCCTTTAACGTGCACCTAAATCTAAGTACACGGGTCTGAAGCACTTTCACCCCCCATCGAAAATGCGGCCGCCGCGGCCGGGTTTCGATACCGGGACCTGCGGGTCAGCAGTCGAGTACCATCACAACCCTTCAATCTTGAAACATTTCACAATGTGGTTCTCCCGAAAATGTGGCAGAACGCTTCAGCATAAGAACCTTCGAGCGCGAACTAAGACAGACGTAATGCAAATGAGTTCTGCGGAATCCTGCAAGGTGGCGGAAGGGTTAAGAAAGGGAAAATAGACAACCACCCGTTTGTCGCATGAAGCCACAAGGAAATCCGTACGGATTTCTCAGAAAGAAAGCTTCTTAGCTTTTCAGAAAGAAAGCTTCACACTACAAACGGGTGGTTGTCTATTTTCCCTTTCTTAAAACAGACGTAAAGAGGGAGCGAACGGCACCAGCGCTACTATCAACTGCGCACCTATGGTGCGCATGTGCAGCGGGTGACGTGGTCTGGGTATATATGTTTGTTCTTTCCTAATAAAGCTTCTAGTTGATAGTAGCGCTGGTGTCGTTCTCTCCCTGTTGGTCCCTGTCTTAGTTCGCGCTCGAAGGTTCTCGAGACGTATCTGTACAATCTAGTTCGTCCTTCGGTCTTAATTTAGAATGTTTCAGCCCCTTATAATTATTGCCATTTATAAATGCTCATAAAAATTAAATGGGCAATCACCGAAATACAAACAAAATAAGTGCCATCATTTCTGCCCGGTTCAGAATTCGAAAAGTCCCTATGACATCTAGGGCGCGAATGAATGAATGAATGAATGAATGAATGAATGAATGAATGAATGAATGAATGAATGAATGAATGAATTGAACAGATCCGTGGAACTTATTCCACAGCGGGCTTTTCAACGAGTATGGTAAACGCTAATTACCTCTGGGTCTTTATGGCTCTTAGTACATCTTCGCGCCGTATTCCAAAGCTTAGCTTACAGTTCTTCAAAAACAGAGCTTACTAAGCTTCCTGCAGTGACGCCGCCTTCTGGAGGATGGAGGGAGAGGAGGGCAACACTTTTCGCATAGGCGACACCCTTTGTTTGGGGGGGGGGGGGGGGGGGGATTATTATTTGCAGTCAAAATTTACGAATATATTTATCTAGAACAAAGTTCAGCTGGTAATTGGGACCACTGGTGTAAATCACGGGGGGGTCAGGAGGGTCCAGACCCCCCTTGTGTTCAGGCTGGGGGACACCCATTGCAAATGTCCCCCCTTGAGATTTATCTTTCGAGCATCGTGTATCTGAATTGCTCTAGAGTTCACTATAGCAAGTTCAACTTTTTTTAATGCCTGTTTATCTTGTAGTGAGTACCTGTTTCCAATACCCCTCAGCCGTGTGAGACTATTGAAATTGCAGCTGCTGCTAGAGCGATTTCAAAGACGATATAGAACAATGCAATTACGTGAGCAGGGAACCCACGTTCGTTTTTCACTTTGATGTGAAAGCATGACTTTAATTTCTATATAACTAAAAATAAACCTATATTGTCAAGTCATCGCAGAGGTCCAGGCGACGTTTATATTTGCCAATTTGTTTAAAAAAACAAATTGGCCGCCATAGCAAGTTGTGGTCTCCCCCTTGTGATATTTACAGATTTACGCCACTGATTGGGACTGCTACAGGGTGCGGCCAGGGTGGTGAGGCCCGGGGTTTGAGGGCCGTTTAGCCTCTACCCTCCACCCATTCCCGCTAGTAGCGGATGCCCCTGTGGAAAAGTACACAAGCATTGCAGGAGAGCACCTGACTGGGCTGGTTGGTACGTGATTAGGACGGGAACAAACAGCGCTGGACACAGGACGGAGAAAGCACGACCGACGAGAGCGTTCAACTAACAACGATTATGTTATTGCTGGGAAAATGCAATATACACAGAAGCTTTGCGCATTGTGCAGAAGACCAACAAAACAATACAGTAGCTGCTCAGAGATAGGCAAGATTTCGCCATGTCACATGCTTCGACAAAAAACAGGCTGTCATGTTTTCAGCCAGTAATTGATTTTACTAGAGGGCACACTGACGCAAGCATTACCATGTGTATGAATATGATACGCTTCGCTAATCTCTGGTGCTCCTTGCTCCTTGTACGGTTCCAACACAGTGGACTGCTCAAGAATGGGCTGGCAACCGCACTCTTTGCTGTGCTGGGCTAAGTGACTGGGCACCGATCCTTTCAGCGAGTATGCGTGCTCTCGTAGCCGGTCGTTCAAACATCGGCCGGTTTGACCGATGTAGCAACTCCTGCACGTGAAAGGAATCTTGTATACTACAGCAAAAAACACATTCAACAAAGTGCTTTCTGCGCTTTTTCTCACAGTTTCCTTTCTTTTTGCCGTCCTTTTTCACTTTGCGGCACAGAGCGGCGAGTTTGTTTCTTGCACTGAACAAGAGGCGCACTTCGATCTTACTAGCAACCTTTCTCAATCTCTGTGAAACCTCATGGACATACGGCATAACGGCTGTGCTTGCATGAGGTCTTCTATCATCTCTGTCTCGTGCCGCCCCTCCCCTTGCCAAGGTGACCAATAGCCTTTCAGAAACAGACACCAGCAGGTTCCGCGGATAACCAGCCTGGCTGATCCGTTGCGATTGTTGCTCGAAGCTCGAAGCTCTGGTGGTGGCTCGAGTGGGTCAGAGACGCCTTTAGGCAGGACACTACAATACCCCTCTTTACAGGTTTAGAGTGCGCAGACGTGAAGGGCAGGAGAGCTTCCTTCAAACGGGGGTTATATTGCCAGCACACATGGTCATTGTCAAAAGATAGCTCTAGGTCTAAAAATCTTATCTTTTTGCCCAACCATCAGTGTTAGTGGTTTCATTTCACGCTGAAATATGTCAAAAATTTCCTGTGTTGACGACCCACTCGTGTGAACCACAAGGAAGTCGTCTACGTAGCGGAAAGCCTTGGGAACACTGGTCATTGGAAGTTGAGCCATGAGGCTTCTCTCAAACCTTGCTAATAAGAGATTGCTAAGAATGGGAGGCGATACAGGAACCTATGCACACGCCATCCCGCTGAATAAAAATGAAGTCATTAAAGCTGATGAACTTCGAATAAAGGTAAAAACTTGAGTTCTAAAAACTTGTCGACATGTATACCACAAGCATTTTGAAATTTTGTAGTTCTGTACCTATCAATACATTGATTGGCTCGCTTCATCACAGATAAGGTCTTGGGGCAAAGGATGAAACAAGTCTTTCTCGTCTACTGAGAAAGCACCTCCTTGATTCAGCATCTACTTGGTGTTCGAATCGTACAGGTAGCATGGAGCACCAGAGATTAGCGAAGCGTATCATATTCACACAATGGTAATGCTTGCGCCAGTGTGCCGTCGATTTCACTGCGCTGCAGTGAAATCAGTAACTTGCTGAAAACGTGACAGCCTGTGTTTTTGTGTTTTTTTTTTTTTTCGAAGCATGCTACGTGGTGACATCTCGTCTATCTCCGCGCAGCTACTATATTTTTTTTGTTGTTGGTCATCTGCGCAATGCGCAAAACTTCTGTACATACACTGTATTTTCCCAGCAATAAAAGAATCGTTGTTAGTTCAGCGCTCTCGTTTGTCGTTCTTTCTCCGTCCTGGGTCCAGCGCTGTTTGTTCCAGTCCTAAGCATTGCAATGCAAACCTGCAACAACTGTCGGCAGGGAGGGGGGATGGTCATGGGAAGGAAATTTCGCCGCTTCTCGCAAGGAAGGATTCCATCGCGATAACTTACTGATCTTTATCAACGAGGTGGCTCTGTCAACTTTGGCGAGACAGTTTCGTGCTGTTAGAGGCTACCGACGTCAGTAGTGTTGCTGGCAGAATCGGCAACCCGCAGTGACTTTCCATTTCCTATTGGCAGATTGCGGCCAGCGCAAGCAACGTCGCTGTTGTCGCCCCGCCTAATGATACAATACTATCCCATACACGGCAGCCTTATCTGGGATGACATATCAGAACGCCGCCCCCATCCTTCCATTGCATTTGGTTCAGTACGGATCTGCAGCAATTGCGGCAAGCAGCATCTCGTATACTAAATGTCCGCACCGGTATAAAACACCTACAGTGAAGCATGATTTCATGACACACCAGAAAAAGTGTACTCTTGAAGCTAAACGAATCTTGCTCTTTTCGCATTGTTTGAACTATTTTATGGCGCTATCACTTAGCGACATTATGTTTCCGAAGGAGCAGACTCGAATTTGCCCCCAATGAACCGAATGTTGAGCGTTGGCTCGAATCATGGAGGAACAACAAAGAAATGAGTGAGCTT
The DNA here is from genome assembly GCA_030522465.1 of Rhipicephalus appendiculatus. Taxonomy (NCBI): domain Eukaryota; kingdom Metazoa; phylum Arthropoda; class Arachnida; order Ixodida; family Ixodidae; genus Rhipicephalus; species Rhipicephalus appendiculatus. Next base: position 25,845 of record JALIZH010032473.1, read on the forward strand.
TGCTCAATGCGATTGAAGCCCACTATGTCGCATCAACACGCGGTCAAAACGTCAGAGCGTGCGGTAATATTCCCGGTGGCGTTCTCTTTTTGAACCACCTCCGGGAGCTGGCCGAACTGCACGGATTGAGCGCACTTCGATTGAAATCTACCGGGCACCGTACATCGGAGTCTCGGCAAATCTCGTTTATTGCGTGATCGCACTGCAACAGGTCGCTACTTGTATGGTGTACTGGAATGGGGTAGTGTGCCGTCTCGCGCCTGAGACGTGGCTCTTTTTGCGATGACGGCCTAGTCAACAGAGCACACCGTTCTACGGTGGCGCCACCACTCGCTGGAGCTTGGAGTCATTGTATGACAGCGAATAATACACGGCCTCCGAGATGGGCTCGGCTTTCACGGAGGCCTTGTTTAAACAAACACTAATTGGTGCACGAGTGCTTCGCCCTATCTTCGCTGACACTTCGTTTCTGTGGCGTTCTCTTGTGTTGCTGGCAATGGTGAATCTTCGAGACTATGCGACAGAAAGAGGTGGTAGCCAGGGGAGCACCGTTGAGAATCTTGCGGACATTAGATACACATTAGCAGACGGTCGAAAAACACCCGCATCATTCAGCAATGGTCTTTCGCTCTTATTACCATCTGCAGAGTTCATTTATTAATTTCAGCTAGTAAATGTTTCCTTTTATCGCATTATGCAAACACAAGGCTTACATGAGCAAACAACGAAATCTTTTACATGTGCAGACGACGCTCAATACAAGCATTGAAAGCAGACGATTAGAAATGTAGTGCTGCGCACGTACGTTATGATTGTTTCCTTTCCTGACGTTACCCAGCGTGTGAAGAACTTTGAAGCCGTTATGTTACCCGCATTTTGAGCTCTTCTTTCACGTACGAAGCGACAAAATGTGGCCCTCATGTGGACTTAAGCGACCTCAAGTAAGTGTACTTGTTCACTTCCACAATCGCACTCTGTGTGGGGGCACGTTTAAGACTTTTCATATTTGTCGGCGGTTAGTCACATAATGGTATGAAACCTAGAAACAAACAAAGCTGTGCGAAAGAATGATGTTTATCTGCCTTAACCAGCACTAGGCCCCGATGACAAATTCAAAATTCGCGCCATAGGCACACCGTTCGATCGCAGCGCCCATCTGGTGGCGTCATCGCAAAAGCGACCACCACTCTCCCATTGGTTTGCTCTGAAGACGGCACACTATCCCATTCTAGTACACCATACTACTTGGGCCGACACTGGTGGCTTCGAAACGGGTTGACTTGCCAAGGCTGGCAGCGTGACGTGATGCTCAC
>JALIZH010032474.1:0-15755 GCA_030522465.1 Rhipicephalus appendiculatus
AAAAACAAGTCCCTGACGTCCAAGACGGTGCGCCGGTCAGCGGGTTGGGTGCGGCGCGCGTTAAAGCATGACGAGGGGTCGAAAAAGTGGCATTCCGTGACATTGCCCCCCACTTTCGGAATGTTATCTATAACATTTTCACGCACGGAGGGACAATTGCTTCGACCCCCAAAACCAAAATACAACCAACGAGAGAAAAATAAGGACTGTCCTTCTCATTCACAACACATACGCTGAGTACATCAACGTAAGAACAACTTCAAAACTACTAGAGCACCATGCTTCCGTTGCACACAACATATCAGTGCTTCATACAACCAAGAAAAATAAAAAGCCGTACATTGCACCAGACCAAATACACTTCGGAAATGTATTCCATGACAATGGAAAAAGAGAAAAAAAACTATCTGGTGCGCTTCTCTGCGGTAATGAACTACTTTCATACGCACCACAGTAAGAACAACTAGTGCACCAAGCCAAAGTAAAATCAACCCAAAATACACTTTTCTGAACAATGAAACTCGAAAAATAAAGTCAAAACGACGAAAAAAAAAAACAAAACAATATTATGCCCCCGAGGCCACATAAGCACTATTCCGGCTTAAGTAATTCGCGCCCCGGCGACATGTCGTTTGAGACTTCGAAGAGCCTCGTCGTGCGCTGCGGTCCATTTGACCGAGTTTGCTCTGCCCCTCCGGGTTATTTCAGTGACAGGAGCGCGGACTTCCGCGTTATTCGGGAAGAGTCCCCGATAGCTCCCGGTCAACCCGAGGAATTTGCGAACTTGTCGCTTGGTTGAAGGCCGCGGTGCAGCTTTCATCCTTTCCGCGTGTCTTACGCAGTGGAACATGTGGTACCCGGTTCCTCGGAGCAGTGCGCCTCACTGTACGCCACAAAGGGAGTCTTCTTGATCTGGCCGATGGCCATAGGCGTGCGCAGGATTCCCCTTCAGGGGGGGGGCAGGGGGGGGCGAAGGTACATCGCAGCGCCCCCCTCCCTATTAAGTCAATGTATGGGGCAGAATTTGCGCCCCCCTCTCTCAGGTGACTAGGGGGGGCAACCGCCCCCTCTGCCCCCCTCGTGCGCACGCCTATGCCGATGGCCGACGCTTCTTTGCTTCATGCTGCGGTGTACCATCTGTCTTAACCCTTCGATGTGCGGCACGCGTTCGCTTCCTTCTCTTGCGGCGACGTTTGCGACCGACCTTTCCCTTGTTGCTTCGAACCTCGATTCGCGCTGCCACCTCGGTGGCGTTACGGTTCAAGCGTGCTTGTGCACCATCTTCGCCACCGCTTAGGTCTTCCGATTTCTCCGCTTTGCCGCAATGTCGGGCCAACTCATCTGGGCTTTCCTTGAGAAAATCAACAGCTGCGCCCTGCTTCACGATAGCGCAGCGGTCCTGACGCTCGGCGTCCTTGCCGATCTTTGCGCAATCTTCGTCCTCTTATTTTTCGACCTCCTGAAGGTCATGCCCGTGTTGGGGCGCTAGGCAAGTCTCCAGCTCCTCGCTGACCCTATTAGGGTGACTGGCACCAGCCTCGGTCTCACATGGAAAGTCCTCCGGAATGCTTTCCGTTTCAGTCTCCATATCAGCGACTGTCTCGCTTTCTTGTTCTATCTTCGCGCAATCGAAAAAGTGCGTGTCCTTCTCAGGCGCGATTTCAATGACAGCGTGAGCTACACTTGTCGACGGCTGATCACTCCGCCGCTGTGCCTCGAGTCGCCGCTTCAACACCTCAATCTTTTCATTTAACACTTGCATCCTTTTTTGATGTGCTATTTCTTTCTCTCGTTCTTCGCGCTCTCTCTCATTTTCCTTCTCCTCCCGGGCCAGTGCCCGCTCTTCACTGGCTAACGCTCTGGCACGCGCGCGCTCTTCTCTGGCCAACGCCAGTTCCTGCTGCTCCTTCACCCATTCTCTGAGTTCGGGGCCCTCAAGGCCAAACTGTTTGCCGTACCCGATAAGCTTATCAACATCCATTCTCTAAATACTACGAACTGCCGCTATACAGCCTCTAACCAGAACAGCGCGCTCACAAATCTCATGCGGAATCATTCAACTAGGCGCCGACAGCCTCAACTGCACTGTTCTATCGCCAAACCGTCCGCACGCTTCTCGTTCACCCCTCACCGCTTCACTATTGTACGGAACGCCCTAGTCGCGGACGCCAGTTTTGTCCGGTGTTTGCTGTTACTCAAGCGTCGCCAGCGCGAAGTCGGCGACGGGAATGACAGCGGGTTCGTCCGTTCCGTACGCAAGTAGAAACAGTGAAGAGATCGGAGAAGTGTTTGGACAAAACAATAGCTTTAATTTAGCTATTGCGGCACGAGCACACTAAATACAACAATTCAAGTAAACTAACAATAAACAACTAGAGTCAAACAAGAAGCTTACAAAAATACACAAAAATCAATTAACGCGAGACTAACAATGAAATAAGATTAACAATAAAGACGTGAAAGTTCGATGATATAAAGAGGTGACGGCATACGTGTGGATGACCGGCAGCGTTGCGTTCCACGACGATCAGGATGCGAGAAGTCCCGAAGATTTCTGGCACGGCTCCGATGTCGGTGGGTCCGAGTTGCAACGCCGATGTTTCCGGGAGTCAGTGCTTGAAGGAGATCTCAGGCAGGTTGAGCTAACCTGAGACTGAAGTCCCGATGCCTACGTTGCAGACGTGTCTCAACTAGGCGAACGGCTAAGTTTAGGTGGCCAGCCGATACAAAGCGCACACTAAAAACTTCTAGGAGAGATACTCGTCGATCTACTTCTACTCCATGCTTGTCAAGCAGCTAGACTGATTAGCAGGGCGATCTCCTGCGCTTAAATCCCCTTTCGTGTCCCCTCACTCTCTTCCTGGGGGGAAAAGGGACCATCAACATGGGTCCAATCATGTGCGTTTCATTGTCGCAAAAGTCCGCCCTCAAAATATTTACGACGCCCCTTTTTAATTAGGGGAGGGTTCTCTATTAATCCAAAGAAACAACCTGTTTAAGGTGACTGCGTAGGCGGCTCGTGCACGTGCAGCTCCTTCCGTGGGAACGCATCTTGCCTCCATTCTCATGCCGAGCGTTTGCAGCCAAAACTTCGGGGCACACTGCGGCTTTCCATATACCTGCCGTAGCCTCGGTATTCAACAAAGAGCCAACTTCGGCAGCGACACTCCCTTCCGCTGCTCTTCGCGGCTCTACGAAAAACAAGTCCCTGACGTCCAAGACGGTGCGCCGGTCAGCGGGTTGGGTGCGGCGCGCGTTAAAGCATGACGAGGGGGTCGAAAAAGTGGCATTCCGTGACAGGGGGCCACGCGGGCCCTTCGGTGTCCAGGGTAGCCTGTGATGAGGAAAACAACCAGGGGGGGACTCTTTGACAGGTAGTATAGCGAAAAACCAGAGAAAAGGTAAAAAAAAAGGGAGAAAGCGCGTGTTGCAATTAGTTACATTAACATGCAGGGTGGCAGAAAAAGGGCAAAATGGTTAGAGATTGAGGAACAGTTAAACAAGGAACAGATAGGGGTTTATGCGGTTACAGAAACACACCTTAGATACTTGGGAGAGCCACCACATATTGACAATTACATTTGGGAAGGATGCAACAGGATCATATCAGAAAGGAGAGGTGGGGGTGTTGGAGTGCTAATTCATAGCAGAACAAAATGGGATAGACTGAAGCAAACGTGTTCAGAGCACCTATGGGTTTCGGGCACAGTAGGTGGAAAGAAAACGTGGCTAGGTGTAGCTTACTTGTGGACGGGGAATAAATGCAGAGAAAAGAATCTGGAGATAGTGAAATGCATTAGCACCGATATTAAAGAATTTGGTCATGATGCTGAAATAATCCTTCTAGGGGACATGAACGCTCACATTCATGACCTTGACGGATATTCAGACACCAATGAAGATCTCTGCGAGCATCATAGTCTTCAGATAGTTAACGTGGGGCCTAAGTGTGAGGGGCAGATCACGTGGGAAGTCGAAACAGGCAGTCGAGCATTGATTATTGTCTCATTACAGAAGGAATATATGACAAACTTAGAGAGATGAGAATAGACGAGGAAGGCATTAACAGCTTGGGTAGTGATCATAAACGCATAACATTACAAATGGGATATAAAACTGAAAATAAGAACATAGAATCAAAGTTTCGCGGCTCGTATTTAAATGACAAAGAAATAACAAATATAGCCGCAAGAGTCGAGGAAGAAGTAGGCAAACTACCAGGCAAAGACTGGAATTATAGTGAGCTGCTACATGTAATCACGAAAAAAATAGAAAAAGAGAAGAAAACTATTTCTTGGAAAGGATAGAGAAAGCCAAAAAGTTGGTGGAACAACGAAATCCGGGAAGCGATCGAGAAGCGACGTGAGGCATCACGGGAGCACAGACAGGCAAAAAAGAAGAAGCGGCCACAGGACGAAGTCAACCAAATATATGGGAAATATATTTAGAGCAAAAATCCATTGTACAGAAATTAGTCGAGGCAAAAATTAGAGGTGAAAGTGAACGCTGGATGACAGAGATTCGCGAAAAGAATAAGGCCGCGCCTAGGATATTTTGGAGACACCTAAAAGCGCTCGGTAGGAAGTTGTCACAATCAGGGCTGGGCAGTATCGAATATACACGTATCTTAGATACTATCTTAGATACTCTTTGGGTATCTTGTATCTGTATCGCGATACGTCTCGCAAAACGAGTATCTGTATCTGTATTTCCGATACATTCAATAATGTATCGTGTATATCAAGATACAAGATACTGCAATAGAAACGCGACCCTGCGAAACAACAAACGTCAGCTGAATTCTGCTTCGCAAGCTGATACAGCTGCCACTAAGCCACCTCAAGAAAGCTAACGACAGTGATATTCCTTTGTCTTCTCCAGAGTGCTCCAGTGAGCATAAGAAATAAGGTCTATACGCGTCTCTACTGGTGGAGCAGAGTCACGTGATAGCGCTGGAGCCATCTCCACAAAAACAAGCGCGCGAACGTCTACGTGCAGCCGACCTTTTGTTTCTCCATATTTTCTTTCTTTTTAGCTATGCCGGTGCCATGAACCTTGTTTGTAGCCATGGTACTGTGCTGCGTGCTAAAATGCGTGCGGCGTCATTCGCCCAAATTCGGATGCGGCTATAGTGTATTTATCAAAGTTTGTCTTGCGTGGTGCTTCGTTGCAAACTCTCGAAAATGAAAGAATGTGGTTGATTTGCGTCTCGCTGCTTTCACAAAGATTTGCACACTATGAGATTGAATTATAGGCATAGGCGTATCAGCCGGGGGGGCAAGGGGGGCTCGAGCCCCCCCACTGAAAAAGTTAGGGGGGCTGAGCCCCCCACTTTCGACCGTGGTCACTGTTGGCTGCACGGTGGGACACCAGCAACTAAGGCGAAGTTTTCCTTCAGCACAGTAATCACTCAATTATATTGTTACGAGGGAACGGGAATGTTAAGAGGGAATGTTACAATATAATGAAATTTTTCCAACATTTCTGTTGTGACGATTTTCCTTGTAGGCTCTTTGCGGTGCGGGCCGCCTATGCGACGCTTTCGCGCCTTGTGCTGTAGCATTGCAGAGCAGGCTAGTGCAGAGCAGGGGCCCTATAACATTAGATCACTCGTTTATGCTTTTATTCTGCTAGGCTTTGCATGAAATTTAAATCATTGACGATGCAATTACGGATTGGAACGAGCAAACTTTTTTATGGACCGGTCAAAGCACTTGGTGCTTCAGGAAAATGATGTTCTTTCATCGAAAAGGAATAGCATCACCGCTGCTCTGTCGAAGCTGCTGTAAGCCCATGTGTGACGCATCTTTTTTAATGTTTTTGTTTTGCCGTACTGCAAGCGCCAAAAAAGGTTTCCGCTTTAGTTTCCGATCAACCTGAGCAGCCTTGATTGTAGCTTAGAGCGATGGCGGCAGCTTGCAAAGTGGCGACGAATAAAGCAGTGGACTCGAGCACAGTGGGAAGCTTAGCTTTTAAGCTTGTCCCGCAACTTGATCCACCGGACCAGGAAGATATTGAAGGTCCGTGGTTTTTTTGCTCTAAGGAGGCTTAATTAGGAGTCGGGCTAGTTGGTTTTCGTTCAACTTGAATTGATTTTTACAGCTCAATATACAACTCGGACGGCAAAGAAGAACGCATGCGCAGCGCTGCCTACTGCTCTCTCTCAGGAGGGATGAGCTCACAGATTTGTATACGCGCACAAACACCTAAACGTCGTTATGATGGAAGTGAAAGTGTTCATTATATTCATATAAATCCATCTCGCCAGCTGCTATAAGTATCCGCTGCTAATGTGATCGGCGGCTAGCCTACTTGAATTATGTTTAGAAGGAGACGCTCTCCGGCTATTCCAAAATGTTTGGGGTATTGTTCATCACATGAATGCGCTGTTTCATGTGCATAAGTTGTAATAAACACCACGACATATCACAGATTCCTGACATCAAGTAACAAGCAGGCGATTTTACGGCACACAGAAAATTTTAAATTCTTAAGAACCAATGGCCAATAATATGCCGCATTGAAAATAGTTCATTATTCTCCTGTTTTTTACGTGGTCGTGCATAAGCGGTCATTACGCGATGGATCATTTTCGCGTCATTTGTTGCCTCCCGTAAAAAAGCTGGTGCTGTGTGCATGACCCAGAATATTTCGCCCAATCATACACAGCCAACGGCCATTTCGGAAGGAAGCAATGCTAGTTTAACGTCATAATCACCCACCTTTTTTTTCTAGCAAAGAAAAATTTCAGTTGTACTACAATGTCAGTTGTACTACAAAGTAGATTACAATGTACTACGCCCCTAACACCACAAATTGTACATTTTTCTAAGAAAAGCGTTGAAAGTTGACAATAAGAGTAATATAATAATAGTAATAATGTTAATAAGCACGGACCAGAAACACTGTCTGGACTATTAGTAAAGAAGGCAAATTATAACACTAGCCTGAATATATATGCAAGAAAGTGTAATACTTATTGTGAAAAAGTATAAGAGCAATCATTCCTTGAAAAAACATGGTGATCCCTCCGTCATAGGAATCGGCATAGCACGAAAGTAAAACGCGCCTTAACAGAGGTAATTGAATGTTTACTGTAAATTGATAGAGGAGGGTTTGCCCAATGTATGTTTTAGTGTTTGGCAGCTATAGCACCGTTCAACGTGGATGCACCCTCGTTGACGTTTGGTGGTACATCTCCATCCCGACGACTAACGTCCATGATCAATTTATTAGACAAACTATTGTGGTATCTGTAGATGTTAACGGCCAGAGCATAATCAGAGAAAAGAGGCGTGACAGGAAGATTAGCGTCGCATATTGGACTGAAATTGGGCTAAGGTCGCTATCCCGCGGCATGTTAAAGTGCGATTGAACTTCGTGGTATTTAGAGGGAAACGCTAAGCGCGTCGTGTCGCTCCTGTAGCCCGACCGCGATGTTTCTCGGGGCGAGCGTAGCGACGAACGCGTTATTACATCCAGTTTAGGCAGGCGCGCGTCGCAGAGCTATTCTTGGTTTGGATAGACGCTGTGAGCGAGACCGACGCTTTAGAGTTCCTGTATATGCTCCCTACGGGAGCAGAGTTGCGCATAGGTCCGCCATCTTGCCTGGCTGGCAACCATAGCTATGTGGCGAAGCCGCACTTTGTTTTTGCAGGCGACTTGCTTAAGCCTGCCGCCGATCGACGAAGCGTGTCGGCGATCGCCAGTCGACATGGCTGGCGTGCCAACGACCGGCGATAAAAGAAGAAACACCTGCTCTCGGGACTGTGCCACGAGAGTACAAAAGCGTTTTTTAGTCTATGCGATAACGCAAAGGCGTAGCGTAGTGCCGAATAACATGCGCCGCCGCCGCCAAGTCAGGTGGCGCCAGCTATGGAGGATGAAAACAACTGACAAACACGTAATACATGTCCTTCGAGATTCCGGGAGCGCCCATATCGCCACTCGCTACGCCTACAGCATCGATTATTTCAGTATGTTTTTCAAAAATGGTGCTGAATCGACGTAAATACTTTGCTGTCGAAGCTTAAGGACATGAATCTAAAGCAAATAAAAGCACCAGTTCGTAGCTAACGAGCTACAGAGTCCAAGACGGTGACTTGATAGATTCTAGGTGGACGGCAACCGCTTTCGGCGGCGCGGGCATGTTTTCTGGACGTGGCCTGTGCATCAGCTTCTCCCCAATGCATGGTTGCTAGCGGCGTTTGGAAAACAGATGCGCAACTCTGCTACCTAAAGGTAGCATATACAGGAACTCTACGACGCTTGGGCTAAGGTCGCCACCTCGCGGTGTGTTAAGGCGTTGACAAAATTGCACTTGTATTGTAAACGCGCCAAATGGGACAGGCGCGTAGCAGTACGTGTTGCAGGTGCTAATCGCGGAGGCCACAGTAATGATGAATTACTTTACTTTCTCCAAGAGGGCGACACTACCCCGCTGACCAAGAACATTGTAAGAGGAAAGTGGGAGATATAAAAGGCGCGTTTGTACGGCAGTTAAAATCTGTGGCCGTTGCGCAGTGAATAGCGTGATCGGCACTTGTGGCGGTGAACCGAGAGGTCATCGGTTCGATGCCCATTGACAGAACGCTTTTTCGACATGTGATTGCGTACAGTTTTTCGACGTCGTTTCCGTGACGGAAATACGTCGTGGACCCCAGTATACAACAATTTCGTGTTAAAATTCGGCAGGTCCCATGAACTGTAGGAATCGGTTCCATGCGAAGCAGTCAGCGAGCACTTGTCCATGCCGCAGTTCTTATTTTTTTCAGACAGAAGTTGCGGGGTACATCGACGTGTTTTTGTAAATGAAGTAATAGTGTGCAAATCGTGCGCTCACTAGGCACGTCGACTACACTGGAGTTCAGAGGGAAATTTATGCCTTGACGCAACGTCAGCACTCACGTTAGGGTAAGGACGTAACTTTTATGAAAATGAAGTGCACGCTATGGTGCGATGATGTGAATACCCTTCGTTAGCGCATTCCTCCGTTGCCGAGCAACGCTTGATTATAGCTTGCTGAGTCATATGACTGCATATATAATGTTTATGAGACGGTTATAAAAGCGGTGCTGACACTGAAGCCACAGTTGATGTTAAGCAGACATGGCGCCTGTATAGTAGGAGTACATATGCAATGTTTATCACCTTTTATAAATTTAGATAGCTAACACTGTAACCACAATGGACGTTACACCGACTTGATGTCTGCACAGTACCTTTTCCAAAGCAGATTCAAGACCTTGCGTGGTTCGGTGGTAGAATACATGAGAGCCACACGAAATGCTTGGGTTCGATTCCAGCTGGGATCCTGACTTTTATTCTTTGCATTCTTCGGATCAACGCGGACGATGCGGAATTTTTTTTAAGGTTCTCGCGTTTAAATGATCGATGCCTGTTGTCGCCGTTCCTGGGCAGATACAAACTTTAAGGCTTATACCCCCATACCGCAGCCCGTGGTATACAGGCTTGTGACACACATGACTGAAGGAAAGAGTTTCATGACTTGCACGACATGATGTTCACGTTATTTATGTCGTGACCAGACTATGTTCGTCATACTCTCGTGCCCTCCTATGCCGATTTTGGTCTATACTAAGGTAATGAGGCAACTACGAGAGCACCCAGAGTTAGGGGGCCAGATAGGTAGATAAGTTGATAGAAACGCTCAAAGTACCTTTAGTTCCCTAAGGATTGCTTCGCATTTAAGAACTCAATTCTTGGTGAGCTGCTTTTAGTCATTAACAAAAATGATATAAATATATACTACTGAGGAGGCCGCCATCGACACAATTGTATTCATGGGGAAAGTTGTGAGATAAAGCATAAAAAGTGTCGTGTGTTCTACTATTACATGCATAAAACGCATATATGTGTTGTTGTCCCAGTGCATGCTGCTTAAAACAGATTATCCCTTTTTATTATATTATTAAACACTATTTAACGAATGCTCTGTGTATGAAAAATCACATAAAAGTGTGAATGTCGATGAAGTTCTCTTTCTCTCTCTCTCTCGTAATATATATCGAGGAAAAGATATATATATATATATATATATATATATATATTTATCACGGCCGGCAAGTGAGGTAGGTTTGCCCCCCCCACTCGCGAAAGAGTTGGTACGCCACTGATTATAGGCCAATTAGATCTAACAACCATCGCTCCACCGGTGTCGATGCTATATGCAAAGGAATAAGCATTTACGTAACATATGATATTTAGGCCTACTGTATCTTTGTTCTTCGTGCCACAATAATTCAAGAAGTTTTTTTTAATGATAGCTTGATTGCTTGCACAAGTGCTCTTTTTGCTGTCCTCCGTTTGCATACCACACATTACCTAGGCCTCTGTGCAGTTTCTTTCCCCCGTTTAACTGTAATAAATGTTTTGTAACCTCCTCCTCCATTTCTTCTCTTATTTATTCTTATTTTTAATTGTCTGCGTCATTGCTACTATTTACATATCTACATTCCAACTGAGTTTACTGTTCAGACGATGTTAGGGCAAAGGTAAAATAATCTGAGCGTGCCTAGTGCTTCCAGGAACAAAAAATTCTGTTTACGATTTAATAAAACAGCGAAATTGAGTTTACGTTATAGCAATGGAAATCATAACAAAGAATCTTAAAGACGTTAAGAAGGGGATTTGAGAAACATAATACCATGTACTACGGTTTTCTCATCAGCGTCCCCACGAGTCCTTTAATGCTATTTTCCGTTGGTACTGAGTTTTCTACTCTTTGACTTTAACACGTAAGTTGATGATACATCATGCTGTATTTTTTTCCAGGAAACGCTGATGTCACGCAAACCATTGGCGGTGAACACAGGCGTCAAAATCTGATATTGGGTGAAAAGCGTGTGCTCTTTTCATGACCGCGGCCGGGTGCATGACTCATCATTCCTTGCAATGTAATCACCCGGATTTGTGGATTTGTGTAGGTTCTGCAACATACACCATTACCTGCTTTGCTCGTGCAATCCAATGAAAAACAAGATGTTTTCATCGTGCAATTACTTTGAAGTCAAGATTAACCGCTTTGCATCGGCGAAATTTCATAACATTACGATACATGAAAACGCGTCTTGGGCTCAACCAACTTATCGGGCGCAACTCTCAAATTGCGGTCTGACATCAAGTGGTCTGACATCAAGCCAAAACGTACGGCTTCCGTAGAGACAGAACGGTGTTCTGCGGTCGCTGTGGCGAAAACATCGGTCAGAGACCGATCATGCTCGTCGCCCAGTTTTCCGCTCACTTAGGCGGCGCAGTGGGCGAATATCTTGTGAATCTTACCGCTTTCCACGCCTTCAGCGCGAAATGCGAGTGCGCCTGTATACATATTTGTCTGCTCAATGAGAATCGCCTCTGAAGTGTTGATCCAGAGGACGCCAAATATAGCCCAACCAAAGCCAAGTCACAGATTTTCTGTAGCCAAAACATAGCCACATAGCCAACCCTCCCAAATCGACGCCAAAAATGTTTTTCTGTAGCCCAATTTGGCTATATATAGCCAAACCTGGCAACACTGCATACCGGTTTGTTTGCCCCATAAATTTGACGTCACTTCCGCCACACTTCTCGCAATGCATTGGAATACGATAGGGCCTCTCCTGAGTTTTTCCTTCCTCCATGAGAGTAACGTACAAATTACAAGAGTGGTCACTCGGGCCAAAAGCGGCGGTGCTACGCAGCTTCATGCCGGCCGTGAGAGGGCGACACATCACTCTCTGTCTTCAAGGAAACGCGCGTACTTGTTATCTACTTTAGTACCTTTTCTAGTTGCAATATGCGTCTACTTGTCGCAATGCGGCTCTGAATTTATTGGCATCTTCGGCTGAGACGCACTGGCACCGTGGCGGTGGATGGAAAGTTACATGAGACACCGCCCGAGTTTCACGCCCCGCTACGCGCCAAACGAACGTGAGAACCACAAAACTCGAATCCGCGACAGCAGCGCCGTCTGCGAGAGACGCCATTCAGCAGACGACAATTTCCAGCGTCCTGTTTGTACTGGCAATAACAGCGCAAGCGACGGAAAACCAGGCAATGAAAGACGCTTACGAGACGCCACGTGTGCGGTGTGTGCGCGTCCGTGCTCCAGGCGGCTGCGCTGCATCAGTCTTGCACCAACTCGACTAGGGTTAGGGTAATATTTTGCGTCGCCTCCACTTTCCAGTGAAATGCCGGCAGCAAAAGTAGCCTTGTGCGAGCACGGTCTGACGATGTAAGCTCACGCACGTTTTTCCTCCAGTCCGACGTTCTTCTGTGGCAGCGCCAGCTGTAAATTACAGCTACACTTACGGTACGACGCCGTGTCGTCTGCCGACACGCGCTGAACGATGAGATTGCACCACGCTCCACCGTCAATCTCCACGGTGGCGCGGTGGCGTGCACTCGTGTCGTGGCCGGTCCAGCCGAACCAGAGCCGTATATCCCCTTTGGAAGAGTTCGGCGCTCCTTTGATCTCGCCGCCAGTCTGGCAACTGCTGCACTAGAGTCTGGCAACAGCGCGCTTCCGCGCCGCCGACGCCATTTTGTGCCGAGGTTTCTCGTGGTGCTGCGCCCGTGAAGTCGATGTCGGCAGTTATGCTTCGTTTGTGACCGACCTGGGGCATCTGCAGTGCTGCTATTCGTGCACGTGTCGGCTGCGGAGAACATCGTAAACATGCACGGAAATCGCAATGGAAACTTGCTGCAGCTGCTCGAACTCGCAAAAGAAAGGGTTCGCCCTTTACCGTTTTCCGGAAGGCGACAGGAATCGAGCACGGCGCCGCGCTGGGGAAGTAGCAGAGCCGTATAAACGGCTCTGGTACTTCCGAAATATACGGCTCTGGGAAGTACGACCGAAGCGAAATAAATGGAAAGCAAATGACAACTCGCGCTTTGGTGAGGTAAGTGTGAAAATTAGTCGGCCCAATATGATGTGCGTTCATGGTGTACATACTTGTGGCGCATCCGTTGCAGTGGACCTGCGAAATTTGATTAAGTGGTAATGCTTGGCCCAGCTGTTTACCTGAAGGTATGCAAATCAAGACAGACTTTCGCTAATTTCGAGCCATCAAAGCTCTTTTTTCCACGATGATGCCCTTTGCCATGGCCCGGCACTGATCATGTAGCAAGTTTAAATAACCGAATCAATTGCATACCTCGGGTGTTAGTTCCGGAAGACCATACGAGTGATAAATAATCTATCACTGTTTCACTGCTCATTAGCAAAAACTTCAGGTGCTGACGCCCGCCGAAGTAAATGCGCTGTATTTTTCTCGGTAAGCGACGCAGTTGAGTTTTTACTGGCTAGCAGTGAAAGCTTTGATTAAGGCACGCACAGACAAAACCTCGTTGCGTTGTCAAGAGAGCGTTTGTATCAAACATTTAATACCGAAGGTTATATACATGTCGAAATGTGGAACGTATAATGCCTCAGTGCTTAACAGGCGATTTTTATTTCGTTCCTACAAAATAAACTGCAGCAGTACTCGAAGCACAGCGAGGTGCAGGGAAAAGCTGCTGATCTCCTGCGAATCAAAACAACAATGCGCAGTTCATTTACACTCGCCCACACCGTCCCGCCTTTGACGCATGTTAGGCTAGGCTTCTTTAAAGCTACCTTTCTATGAACATGTTCAAATACGCGCGTTATCTGCAGTTATTTTTTTTTCGATGAAAGCTAGCCAGAGACTGAGCGCTCGCTCGCCAACGCGAGCTTAGGGCGGCTCGGCACAAAATGGCGGACAGCGCTGCCGCTAAATTTGGATGGTTGTTGGCTCCGCCCCTCCGCCGAACTCTCCGAAGGATATACGGCTCTGAGCCGAACGTGCGGCACCGCACGCGTGGTGCCCAGGCGAACGTATGGCACCGCACGAGTGCACAGAAAACGCCACCAGTGCCGCCACCCGAAGATGCCATATCTTTATCGCCTGCGATTGGACGGTTCGATACCGTCGGGCAGGATCGGACATGAATCGGGTATCGGGTGCAAGAGTAGTGCAGAATGGCGTCGACGCGACGGCAACGTTGTCACGCTCCGTGTTCATGAACGTTTAATGCAATGAAGTACGGACAGCTGCAGGATGACGCGATAAAAGATGTGCGATAACGTGCTTCGTGGTCTTGACTTCTTTCGTGTGCCTCTCAGCTTGGCGGCTGCTATTGGTAAGAACGCCGTCATTAATTTGCAAAGTGCGTATGGGAAACGTGCAGCACCTATAGGGGGCGCAGCAGTGCACTGCACCTATGCGCCGCCAGCGCCGTGAGTGGCGACTTGCGGCCACTTCAGTTTCATCTGGCGTGCTACGAATCATCGTCTCTGCGTCAGCTACGCCCGCGTTGTATGCAAGTGCGTGTGCGCGAAGGTGACAGGTTTGATAAAACGGGTAGGCTTCCAAAAATTTAACAGTGCATGATTTTTTTTTTGGGGCCCCAAACTAAGAGAAAGGACAAAAATTTACGGAATCAATCATGTTTTAGATGTGACGTAGCACAGACGCGCGACAGAGTATTATGAAAGGGCGATTCGTGCGGCCGGCCTGCGTAAAGCTCGAAGCATAGACCGTCACCATTGATGTTTGTAAACATTATTTCTTGCCATTTTCCCTGCTTATTGTTGAGTAAAAGATGGCATTTGTATCTGACATGTGTTAGACAGCCCCTTGCTATGCGCGCAAGTAACACGTACGGTCGCCGAACTGAACGTGTTGCATTTAGTAATGCCTGGCATTTGCGCGAAGTTTTTTGTGCAGTAGTTCAGCTCCGTTTGTAGGCGTTGCTCGGGCTGCATGAGTCCTTGAGTAAATTTGCCACGTGCGAGCTTTCCACATCATATCTCATCTGTCAAGTAGCGCAATAGAACGGCGTGGCCCGGCTTCGCTTGCACGCACAGTAGTATTAAGGGCTATGGCAGTACATGGTGAATAAATTTTGAAATTCTCGCGGTCTGCGACGCATTTTGCCTGGCATGCGGGACTTCTTCCTTAATGTTACTGTTTACGAACTGCGATACGACGGAATCTAGATCACTTTTCCGGCTGCCCCTCGGTTCCTTCAGCACGTTCAAAATATCAGTTGACTTGCGTAGAGAGTAAATTCACAGCGAAAAAGCTACAGAGTACTTCATAAACGTGCCCCCGGGATCACTTGCTTTACGCGGCGTACAGTAATCTAGTGTTCCCGCCGGTTTCTGAGGCATAGTCACGGAGGAAAACTGAAAAACATTGCTCCAGGTGCGCAGTTCTTATAGCTATCGGCACAGTTTACGACACAGCAATTCATACGCGACATTGCGAAGCACCGCTAACAACCTGACACGGCTGCGCTCATGGGTCGGCTGCTGCGCGGAACACGCCAATTCCTTTCGTTCACTCCCGCACCGCGGCGCCACCGGCTCAGTGCACGTTCCCCATTGTATTCGTCAGGTTAAGCTAACATTTGTCGCTTGTGCTGTTCGGCGCAGAGAGCTTTCTTGCGCTCCTCACTTCGCGCATGTTTGCGAGAAAATCGTTTATTGGCGCGAGTAAGTGGGTCGCCGCTTTGCGTCGTTAGGTTTCTTTTTTTTTTTTTTGTGCCGGTACACGTAGTTCAAATTCAATGCGTGAAATTGTGTGAAGAGTGCAGTTAGGCTTAACATCGTTATTTAATTCTGGCGTTCGCATTTTTCTTGAAGCTCTTCTTACGAGCGCAATTAGAGAGAATTTGTCAATCGAGAAAAATGTTTGTTAGCTGAGGCTACGATTTAATCTTCTGAATAAACA
>JALIZH010032475.1:0-25144 GCA_030522465.1 Rhipicephalus appendiculatus
TGAGTGTAAAGCCGGTGAAAACCGGTGATCCTTGCTACTTACTAGGCACTTACTACTTACTTGACACTTACTAGGAAAGGTTCAGCTGTACGCTCAAAGCGAACCAAAACCACATCCCAGAACAAAGCCATTCAGTAAACATGCCGTCGTTAAAACTACTTGGAATAATATGATTCAAAGAACGTGTAGGAACACTAAAAGTATGTGTTACACATGCCATACAAGCGAAAGCTCGCGGAGATGACGACTAAGATGTCATTTGCAATTGATTCAGATAAGCCTATATTATATTGACGTGTCTAAGTACTACTTTATTTCCCACTGGCTTGCGTAACACGGCCGCTAAAAGACAAAACAAAAAAGAACACGTTAAAAAAGAGCACTTCCATCAACTACTGGTTCTCTTGCGTGCACTGTCAATGCCTGCTTTGGATCGACACTTCCTTAAGGGCAGTCCCAATGCCTCCTTAGGAATAGTGTCAATGCCTTTTCATGGAGTTGGCTACCGGCAAAAACAATCATGCTTTCATGTCTAAACTGCTTAATTATTCATTGCTTCTTGCCAACATATTAAGATACCACTATATTTCATAAAATCAGAAAGTGGCATGATTGATTGATTGATTGATTGATTGATTAACATAATCGCCGGGAAGCATGTAGATTTATCCCTTATGAAAATGGTGATGTCCTGTAAGTGTACTGTAAGTTTCCCCGAGGCCAGCATGAGGACACAAACTGTATGTATCCCAGATGTCGCGATTTGGCCGCTTACTTTCTGTCTCCTCAAAGCGTACGTCCTGTATGCGTCCCATCTGTGACCGTCCTGTATGTATCCGATGTGTAACCGTCCTGTATGTATCCCAACTGTCGCAATTTGGCCGCCGCCTTTATGTCTCCTCAAGTGTCCGTCTTGTATGTGTCCTATGAGTAGCCTACCTTATTGCAGACCAGACGTTATGCCAGTGCGTTGCCTTTATGATGCCGCATAATGCAGGCTGCTGTAATTGGGAGGTACATGCATATGCATACGAAACTTTGCAAAATTATTCATTTATTATCATTTACACTGTACAGTTTGGTGCATTTTACCGACAATATTCGAACAGGCAATGTACATCCGTCGGTGGCTGAAGAGAACTAAGATTAACAGATCAGCCTTAACCTCGTGAAGCTTGAACACATCAGTAGCATTTTAAGAGTCAACTTTTTCAGCATCTTTTTAGGTAACGGAGAGTACATTCATTTCTGCAAAACGCAAAAACAAATATTTTAAGGTAACGAAACTCATGACAGACAGTATTTTATGACCAAAAGGCGCTTTCCAAGGCATTATAAACATTATAGCTACTTAGATAAGCTTTGCACACCCAAATCAGCCATCTGATGCACCATATAGAAAGTGTATCAAAGTGACTTCTTGGTCTATATGGGCTAATTACAAATGTATGCAGCCTTACAGAGTAAAAGAACGAACAATCATAACTTCACAACAAACTCAGAATAAATACAGATTAAAATCATTGTATATTGCAATAAATTAGGAATGTGACAAACAAAACATCAGTGCACTAGCAGAAATGCCTGGTTGGCACCAAACTGCCGTACTTAGCATGCATCATTGGAAGCAAAAGACTATAGACCACAACCAGTCGTACACTTCACGCAACCCTTGACTGCTGAACCGTAGGTCATGGCATCGAACCTCGACAGTGGTAGCCACATTTTCAATTAAGGAAGAAATGCTTGAGGCCCGTCTGCTTAGATGTGGGTGCATTTTAAGAACCCAATGTGGTCAAAATTTCTGAAGCCCTCCAGTATGGCGTCCCTGATAATCATATTGTGGATTTAAGACGTTAAACTCAAGAATTATTATTTTCATCACACTTCACGTGACTAAAGCAAGCTGATTTTTATCTGCTTGCTTTAGTTGCTACGTAGTTGAAAAATGTGTAGTTGCTATGTAGTTCAAAAGACTATGTAGTTTAAAATGTCGTCACCATTCATCCCCCCAATCGACAAAGTTAAGTTTCAATATTTCAGAATGCCTTCAGTCAGTTATCATTAACAAAAGTTAGACGTGATTAAGTATCACTGTAAAATATCACACATGGTTACATATTAGCAAAGCTAAGTATGATTAAGTATGACAGTAGGAAACCACTTAATTGCACTTATGATATGAACTTCCAGAAGACAATGACATAAGTAAGGTTAGAAAAACGTATTCCAATAAAATGTTCAGTGAATATTAAAGTGAAAATAAAATCATTAATATGCTACTACGTCATAACAACACTGAAAGTTCATTTTAAAAATCACTAATTGCACATAAAACAAATTAAAACATGACATACAAGTCTGGAGAGCAGTTCACTCAGTAGATTTAAAAAAAAACAAGTTCTGTGTCCAGGGGGGACACAAAGTCAGACATTAATGCTGTCAGCTGACCAATTAACTCAAGAATAAATAATGAAATTTTTAGTGACTGCAGTAAGCGGGTATGTTTAAATTGAAAAGTTGGAGGCCAGTCGTGTCTCTACTTGGAAAAATTCTTCAAGCATGTCAGTGCTCCAAGATATCCCGCTGCAAAATTTAATTGCGGTTTCGCATGATTACGCGTACAAGGCAGTGAGGATCAGCAAAATATGTTACTCCCTGGTGTGACGAGCAGTCACTGCTTGCTATCCCAAGCCAGTAGTAAAAGGGTAACCATTATTATGTTTGCCTATGTCTTCAACCCATTGTCAGATTAAACGCATGGCACACCAGGGAGTAGCTTTGTACCAGTGCTCACTGTCCTGCATGCGTAATGATGCAAGCCGGAACTAAACTTTCCAGCAGGATATCTCAGCAGACATGGTAGAATTCTTCCAAGTGAACCTATGTAGAAATGTGACTGGCTCAAACTTTTTAATACATACATGCCTGCTTGCTGCCGTCACTAATAAGCTCATTATTCAAGTCTTAACGGCACGGCTCACAGCGATAATTATTGTCTGGCTTTGTGCCCCCCCTGGATACATAACTCATCTACAAAAGTGGCTTTTACGTAACTTACAGTGGTGACTTTTCAAAGAAAAAATTACACCATCTCCCGCTAAAGGGAACCATGTGTAGATGTGAAGCAGCGGGCGCTAACGCTTACACTGGCGGCGGCGTTGACGCTGGCGCTCATCGCAGCGTTGCGCAGGAGAGAAAAACTGGGGAGGCGCAAAGCAGGCAATGATGGAGCAGTTTTTCCTACTAGGAACATGCCAATCGCTGCTAATGGGCAATGAGAGACAGAAGACTCCGACTGGACACAGAGACCCGCACTCCGCTTTTAGTTAACGCGCACGCTGCGAATTTTTTTATTGTTCAACAACGCACAGGAGAAATCTTCCCACCTGGCACCACCTTGGAGGTCAAGATCCATTGCCATATATACGGGATGGCCAGTGAACGGTTGTGCAGCGCGAGCAGTCGGTTTTTTCAACCAAGAAACTCGCTAGCAGACGCTGCCTGCGTCGGCGTCGCGAGGCGAGAGAGGGAGGAGCGTAGGAGAGGAGAGAGAGAGGGGGGTGACACGCATGCGCAGTGGGAGTGTGAACGCCGTGGGCAGGGATGCGTAGAGGAGAGAGGGGGGGAGCGTAGGAGAGGAGAGAGAGGGGGGGGGGACGCGCATGCGCAGGGGGGAGTTAGACGCCGCGGGCAGGGATGGAGAGAGGGGGGAGTGTAAGAGGGGAGAGAGGAAGGGAGGCGCATGCGCAGTGTGGGTGTGGTTTGCCGCGGGGAGGGATGCCTAGAGGAGAGAGAGGGGGAGAGGAGGTTTTTTATTTTTATTTTTTTCTTTAACTGTTTCGCGCATGCGCAGTAAGGGTGGGCACGCGGCACACCACCACCACCACCACCACCGGATTAAGCTTCGCCATAAGATGCTTCACATCTAAAAGAAAACGCTTAATTTTGAACACCCTGAACATGCGAGCTCCTTGAACGCAGCAATCAGGTGGCTCAGTGAAGTTCCCCTTGCACAGGAAACAGAAGCCGTGTGCAGCTGCTGTATGTACATCAGCAGCCAACTTCTTCATGAGCCAGCATTGATGACAGGCTTGCCCGGACTTCTTTCACACTCACTTTGTACAAGGAGCATGTATAGGCTGCAATTGAAACAAGAAAATAACAATTTAGTGACATGTGTCTGTGAGCAAAGTTCAATTTGTCACACAGTATTTTAAAAAACTTATCAGGAACAATGTGTCTTAGATAAGTTTAAAACAAGCAGGATGTACACAAACTAGAGATATTACAAGAAAAAATGTTTGATGCATTCTTGGTGAAACACAGTTGTAAACCTTACGAAAGAATATGCACTTTACACATCGCAGGATGTGTCAAAAATATGCTTGAATTGTGTTCCGGCATAGTGGGTTGACATGTGAATTCAGTGATACCACGGCACATGCATACATGCATACCGGTTTGCACATTCATCAAGTATCCATTGCAGGTAACATATAAAATTAAATTACGCGTTTACTTTTGGATACGACTAATGTAGCTTTCTTCAGGCTGCTCACATTGGGACGAGTATACCTATAATGCCAGGAATTGGTTTCACTAAATTAACTATTGTATGCTGTTAAATTGTGGTCATTAGTTTCAATGATTCTGGTTGGCTAACAAGACAATACTCCTCACTTAAGCATCACAGGCCTAATGGCCGTATGGAGAAAAATGTGCAAATGCTAAGTTTTACAAGGCACCCATCTTGAACCACATACCATCCTAATAAAGCATGCAAGCCTCTGCAACAATCTCCGGCAACCAGAATCCTGGAAGCTATTGACCGCGATTTAGCAATACACAATAAACATTCGATGAAACTGATTTCTGAAGTTCTATAATTGCTTCAATGCCAACAGCTTGAAGAAACAAGTCTAGATTTGTTGTTCTCAGATAAATACATTGTCTAAATTTTACATTTTAACAGCAACACATGCATGATGCATGACCGACTTATGCATGCGTACCATGAAGTATGTATAACATTATTGCGAGTTTTGAACGATAAATAAAATATTCCATTTCTGCACATACCACAGATCCCTTTAACATCCCGCACACCTAGAGAATTTACTATATCCGATATACTGTTAAGCTTGTCATCTATCAGAAAATGTCATCTGAGGTGGTGGTCCAAACTGTTCTTTAATGTTCGTACACATAAAAGTGTTTAGCGAAGGTTTCAACACCAAGCTGGGGCGAGGCGCATACAATTTTTAATAAACCAGAACAAAACTAACGAAAGCCAGACATTGGTGGAAACAAGCAGAATAAAATATGTTATGCTTGAACCCGTGGACTGACTCAGTGATCGAATTAGGGCTTGCACAGTTAAGGTACAGCAATTCGGCCACAAATAGACATGGAAGGATTCGTTCGAATACATTTCAATTTTCAACGAACGGCTCAAAATGCACGGGTGCCTGCCGCATCAGGCAAGCTATGTTGCGGGTGAATTAAAACGTCACTTCGAATTTGACGAAACGGGCTGCATGAACACCTAACCGTAAGTGCAAGCTTTGCGAGCCGTGCCTAAGACGAAGCAACGTGCTGCACACGCATCAACTCGAGTATCACGGTAGTTTAAAAATGCCTGCTGGCGCGGATGCATGCACATGCACAAGTTTGGCCACCCGCAAGGAAAACACGTCTCTGATAGTAGTCGTAGCATATAACGATCCTGTAGCTGTTGAATAGAGGACGTACAGCATATGAAAACTGCCTTAGACACGTTCACTTCTTGAGCGCACAATACGAACAAGCGCGCTAAAAACATGAACAGGTTCAAGCATACGCGCCTTAGGCACGATCAACGCTTACAGCTAACAAACGCAGTCTTCGTCCCACAATTATTAAACCAAGCTAGTGGTTCATCGCGAGCGGGGCCCCCTTCCAGCACCACTGGCGACAAAGGCTGGCGCTGGCGCCGCCGCCGCCACAACTCTGTTCAAATCCCCCCGCCGAATTCCAGCTGCGCATGCACTTTGCTTTACACTCCACACAAAAGAAGCTCGCCCGCGCTTAACATCGCACAACTTTGCCTTTATCCTGACGAAATGACACACACAGGTTCGCTACGTTAACAAAAACTCACTTAGCGTCCACATGTTACGAAAAACGTAGTAAACGGTGTTAACAAAGCGCTGACAGTAGCAATGCTGACAGTCGTACATACCTGGCGAATGCTCCACGATATGAAGCAACAGGTCCTCGCTTGAGTACCAGTGCATCTTCGTAATAAGCAGCACCGGCAGAACACAAAACACGAACACAGAGCGCAAGCACACTTCAAAACATGAGAAAAATCGACTCAAACGAGGCCCTTCGCGAGGCGGCGAGCGGCAACCGAACAAGGCCCAAACACGTGGTTACAGCCGCGCAGACGTACACCGCATTCGCGCATCGCAAATTTATAATCCTAACCAAAAAAAAAATTGTTTATGCTTTCAAATATTATAAAAGATTTATCCGGATATAAATAACGTAAATGGGTGAGGCTTTCAATATTTTGACTTCCGAAAAAAACAAAAAAAACAAACGGCAGGTCGGAATTTACGCGCGAAATTTGAAACGTTTGTTGCAGGTAACAGTGAACGCAATTTTGAACAAGTGATCAACAGCGGTAATAATCACAACAAAACGTTCATGTCTTGTGAATTAAAAATATACAAGTGTTGGTGCAGACGTATCAACGCGCGATTTTAATGTAGTGATTGATGGTCCTTATGTCAAACTAAATAAATATCAAATACAAATTTTAGGAATCGGGAAGACACTGCGGCCAGCGCGGCCGGTCCCCGGCCGAGATCAGAATAAATGCTGGTTTTCACTGTGGATTTCGTTCCGAGGGCGCGCGCGTGTGTGTTTGTGTGTGTGTGTGTGTGTGTGTGTGTGTGTGTGTGTGTGTGTGTGTGTGTGTGTGTGTGTGTGTGTGTGTGTGTGTGTGTGTGTGTGTGTGTGTGTGTGTGTGTGTGTGTGTGTGTGTGTGTGTGTGTGTGTGTGTGTGTGTGTGTGTGTGTGTGTGTGTAAGTGTGCGTAGGGCTCCCCTTCAGGCAGGGGCGTAGCCAGAAATTTTTTTCGGGTGGGGAGCACCTCCTTGATTTCGGGGAGAGCACCTCCTTGAAATGGTCATTTTTCGCTCCGTATGCCATGGCGAAAAAAAATTTCGGGGGGAGGGGGGGGGGGCACGGGCCCGGTGTGCCACCCCCTGGCTACGCCACTGCCTTTAGGGGGAGGCGAAAGCTTGTCGCAGCGTCCCCTTCCTTCCCTATTAAGTCAATGTATGGGGAAGACTTTGCGCCCCCCCCCCCCCCCACACTTAAGTGACCGGGGGGGGGGGGGGCTCCCCCTCGTGCGCGCGCTTGTGTGTGTGTGTGTGTGTGTGTGTGCGAGCGTGTTATAATGCGAAAATGGAGGGGGGGCTTTGGTACCCCCCAGGCCCCCCCCCTGGCCATGGAACTGGTAAAAACAGTTTTTGTACTACCACATGTTACCAACATAGGCGTGCGCAGGGTTCCCCTTCAAGGGGGGCAGGGGGGGGGGGCGAAGGTTTGGGGCAGACTTTGCGCCCCCCCCTCTCTTAGGTGTCTAAGGGGGGCGGCCGCCCCCTCTGTCCCCCCCTCGTGCGCACGCCTATGGTTACCAACGTATGAACTCAAGTGCACTTGCAGGTAACATATGGTTCGCTGCCAGGCAACATCCTGCCGTAAACATAAAGTACACATCCTACAGGTAACAAGAAGGAATCCGTCCATAGGAAGAGGAAGGGTTTCGTAAACATAAAGTAGTGTCCTACAGGTCACATAAAGGAAGAGGAACCATAAAGGTCACGTAGGACATTAGTAGGAAACAGCAAGTACATTACCCGGACATCACCATTTTCATACGGGATAATGGCAGACTGTAAAACATTCTTACTAATTTAGCGACGCCTTTTCTACCACAGCTAACAAAAGCATAAGAACTTATCCCATCTAGTGAACGTGACACAAAATGCAATGCGATCGCAACTGAATTTTATAAACGGAGTTTCTAACACTACAGGTCCTATAACGCAATTAATACACACTTGCGAAACAGTAATGACGATTTGCTGGCTGTAGTCCGATTTCCTAATAGTGTACACTCATTCTATTGGTTTTGCTAAAATAAATTTCTGGAACTGTTGCTTACCAAGCTCACACGAGGAAGTAAGCGGTCATTGAAATCGGAACCGAATGGAACATGGCTTTAGGCTTAACTTTTTTCAAACCTACCTCGAAAATAAGGCTTGGAACGTGGGTATTTGTACATCGCAATTAATTTCCCACAATGTACAAGATCCAAATATACTCTATAATGTTTTTGAACGCAAGTACTCTTCAGAGATCATAGCAAAGTGATCGTATTCTGTTGACGAAAAAAAAAATGAGAGCAGACAATTTATGCACCCAGATTTATTAAGCAAAAACGGGCTAGAACACGCTACGCATATCGCTTCAGGACAAGTAAAATGGGTAGCAGGAAAAAGAAAATTGGTGAAATAGTAAAAGCACGTACATGTTTTTGTATGTTCATATTCATTATAGGTGAACAACGCTGGCATTGCCATGATGGGCACGATAGATGACACGACGGGGGAAGAATTCAACCGTGTTTGGGACACCAACTTTCGTGGCCCGCTCAGCGCGATCAAGAATTCTCTTCCCTACCTGCGCAAAACGAAAGGTACAGAATAGTTTGTATTCAGTAGGACAATCACGCTCTACTAATAAGGCAGTTTGTTGCCGGCACATGTACCACAAGGATGAGCGACTTGCAACTGGCTTACAACAACTTCCATTGTTCCGTATGTCATTAAATTACGTGCGTATGACTCCCCTTTACAGCTTGTAGACAGAATTCAAAACTATTTCCATTTAACTTCTTTGAAGAAGTACTAACGCGAATTTTCAATATTTTTCGGGTTGTTGCTTTAAATAAATACACGCGTGTCGAGAATCCTGAAAAGAGTGTCGAAGTGCTGGGGAATTCATCGAATATATTCTTACTACCCCTAACTTAAAAAGGCAATTTCTGTTTCGGTATCGACGGGGCTGCTTCGCACTGACGTGCAAGTCTGACGTCACAGGAAGACTGGAGCTCGTGACATACTAGCAACAGCTGTCAGTTTACCGTCAGTCCCACGTGGTTCACGTAAAGAATAGTCGTCCAGAGACGCTGACAGCGATTTCTGTTATTTAGGCTGCATGCAGGACGCAGATTTCGAAAACCCAGGGAACTGTGTTGACATGACGTGATAATGTCCATTGCGGTGGGGTTGGCTTGCAGATGCTGCGCGACGAAAACTTTAAAATCAAAGTAAAATATTTCATGTGTTGTCTGTATCCGGTGTGTGGAGAACGTTGATAGTGCACGCCATAGAAATTAAAAATGATCCTCTTGGGTTGCCTTAAAATCACGTCAGTACTCCTTTAACAATCTAGCGTATGAAGTATATATGAATAATGGAATGCACACGGAAAGTTTCAATAAGGCTGTGCTTTGGGAAATGAATGAAGGGAATGAAAACGTACTCCACAAAGTTATAAATAAGCACGCAGAATATAATGGACAGATGAACCCCTAGTAAATAGGGGCAAGACTGGGTATTTGATTCTCAGGAACTATGTCGTGACAACGACTGATTTCTGAGACCTATTTCATTTTGTATGATGCGACACTTCTTAAGAAGCATTGCAGCGTAACTTTCACAAAATACATTTACTCGAATGTAAGGCGAGTTTTTTTTTTCTCCAGATTTTTTATACCTCAAGTTGACCCTCGCGTTACAATCAAAACCAAAATTCAAGTCGCCTAAAAAGTACAATGATTCTCCGAATTCTAGACTACCGCTTTGGCCATTGCGCGATTTATGTTGGCAACATGTGCCAGCCGAGTGCCATTTGAATCCACTAGAAGCAAATCACCGTTCTCTTCTCTCTTTTTTGTGACAGCGAGCAGTTCATGTGTGTTTTTGTATCATCTTGTTTGATGGTCTCGGTGGCTTTAACCCCAGTAGCACCAAATGTTGACACAACGTTGCCGCAACACTGAGAAAGTTACTTCAACGTTGTAGCAGCGTTGCGTGCTACCAGGGTTGGTTGGCTTCGGGTGCTTGGTCTCCCTTTTAGCTCCCCTTGCGATGGAAACTTGTCGTGCTCAGTACGACGGCCCTTTCAAGAGGCGTGCTATTTTCACGGCTGAAGAAATAAGCTGCTGCGCGAAGGTGGACTGTCCTAGAAACACTCTACCGAAGCCTCGACGTGAGTGAGGCGGCTAACAGAGAGTGGTGGCTCCAGCAGGAGCTCCTTTTCAGGCGCGAGCACGGCAGAAAAGGTTTCCGTGAACCTCGTCACGGCTGCCACGTTGAATTGGAGCATCTTGTCGCTGATTTCGTCACAGAACTGTGCAGTCGCCTTATGGCGGTCAGTGTTGAACTGATACAGTTCAAAGCGAGCAGTGTCACTCGTCTGATGAATACTCGGTGAACGAAGTTCACCACGTCATGCGGGTGGGTGCGAAGTACTAAATTTTGAGGCATTGTTTGAAAAATAAATGCGCTTTTTTCATGCCTCCGCTGGCCTCTCGTTAGTCTGGCGTTTTTTTTTTTCTGCTAGACGCAACAAAAAGTCGCCCCTCGCGTTACTTTCGCGTTTTTAGTGTTTCTTCCTGGACACAATGAACTGTCACCCCTCGCGTTACAATCGTGGTCTCGTTAAAATCGACTAAATACAGTAGCACGAATGTGCACTGGTCTCGGTGAACAAGAAACGCTTTCTGCATACTCGGTTACAGCCTAAAAAAAAAAATGTCCACTCCGCCCACGGCTATCGCTGTCTCTTCCGCGGGGAATTGACGTAAGTGCTCAAACCAATAGTGTTTACTCAGTTTCATGACGTCAGACCGTCGTCGAGCGTTTCAGATAGTTGACTTTCTCATAGAAGTACGCGTTTGTGTCACTGGTTTTAAGTAATGAACTTAGACGTTTGTGTCAATTCCGTAAGGAATTTTGACATCGCTGCTGAGCCAAACGTAATATTTTAGGCAGTAACGCAGACCCTTGACTTTCAACATGCATAGTATTTACATCAGCCTAGAAAAACTTACGGTTCGAGCGGAAACCAGCTAGCGCAACGGTCTTTCACAGGTGAAGTGCAGCCGCGCCGCGGCTCTGTGGGTGGAGCTGACATTCTTTCGTTAGGTTTAAAGAAACATTGGTTGTAACCAAGTATTGTAGCAGGCCACACTATAGGCCTGTCCGGGGAGGGGGAAGGAGGGCCGTCACATTTTGTTGGCAAGGCAAATACTTGGGCAAAAGCGAAATATTTGGGCCCCATCCGTCGCAATATTTACATTGTGTATGCGTAAATGTAAACACATACATAAAAACCCACGAACGCAACAAGTCTGTACACAGGCAGCAGATTTGTTATCTACAAGCCCCGAGTTTTCGGCTGCCCCTCTGCACTGGCGTTTCCTCAGCATAAGTGGCGTTCTTTCTACACACAGTAAGCGCCACGGGGTCGTGGTGTTAATTCGTCGCCACTTGCAGCGTTTCCGACCTGGCTGTGGTACTGTGCCAGCGACCGCCGGTTATGGTTTCGCGAACGTGGTTGTTGTTGAATAGAATGCGAGAGAAAAAGTACCCGCAAAATTTGTTTCGCCACCTGAGGGGCGGAGTTCCGCACCAGCGTACCAGGTAACAAAGGCGTCCATCACACGCAGCAGAAACACCCTTGGGAAGCGGCCAGTTTATCTTGAAGAAAAACAGTGCTACTGAAACGCGGGCGAGAAAAGAACACACACGGGCGGGCGCTTCCCAGTGACGTGGCCCATCAGTGTTAGGACTACTGAGGTGTTCGAACAGTAGCAAGTAAATTCATAGAAGACGGGATAAACCAGTAAAAGTTAATCTGTTGTGGTCAGCTCCTCGTTTCCTTCCTGCGAACAAACTGTCGCCTGGTTTCAGTTTTATTCCGAAGTTGCCCGAAAATATATTCCCCATTCCTTTTGCTGATTGTAATGATTGCTCACATCTCGACAGGTAAACTTTGACACGGCCTAGAAGCCGTGGAGAAGTGGTCGGTCACTTGCTCCTACCCTCCTAAACTGATCTACGGAAATGCCATATTTGGCTCAGTGAAGTTATTTGGCACGTGGTTCTGGTTATTTCCGACGGCTTGTACAACGTGCTTGCGTTCATAAGCAACGGTCCATGAAATACCGGACAAGCCGTCCACGCGTACCCACTGCGACGATTATAGTTATACTGTTAATGTTTTACAGGTAACATCGTCAATGTTTCAAGCGTTGCCTCGACGGCTGTGGTGAGTAGCTTCGACGAAACAGCAACATTTCGCGCCTGTCACGCTTATTCATCCACGTAGTTTTTGTTCTGAAAGAATTACACCGGCCGCATACGCTAGTAGCTTTATGCGGACAATGCTACTGTGCAACTTAAGACTGCCGGACAATAGTGCTTAACATCTTTTGAATCCCGAAAGGAGTTCACTCTGTGATTCGCTGCGCTGTCCATTCTTGTATAGATTAGCGAGATTTTTATTTTATTTTTTCCTTTTTTCTTGGCAGAAATTAATGACAGAGCTCATTCAGAGCTGCCTTTACTTTTCGGCTGCTGTAGATGCAATATGAACGAAATAACTGTCAAAACTGTCAAAGCATATCGCAAAACTGTGCCCCCTCTATAGTGCATAGGTGATGGTGTCGAACGACACAAACGCAGACTTTATGCACGTTTCGAAGTTCTGTTAAAATGTTTGAAATTTCTCGCGCATATCACTCACAACGATGGGGGGTGGGGATGCGCTTTCGTGCCAGCTCGCTGATGTTTGGCGAGCGAATAACATAATGATATTATTCTTTTAGAAATGGCTGCAAAGTTAACCTAGGCCTTGGATTCATAAATAGCCGACAAATATGGCGGATGTTACTATTTATGTAGACGGAGGTGGGGGGAGGGGGGGGTCATCAGTTGGCAGGCTGTTATCCCATGTATTCGTATGGCAGCGTGGCCTGCGAACTTTTGACCACCCCTGTACATACTGGTTTTAGCCGTAGCTTATACAGGGGGCACTAGCACATAAACTGATGGCTTCGCCCCTCATTACAAAATAACCGTTTAGGTCCAAATAACCATTTCGCATGTGCGCTCGCTTAGAGAAGTCTTCTTTCATTCGCAATAACTGTCCTCAATGAGACACGAACAACTTGATATGATAAAGCACGAATGAAAAACGAGACTAACTACTGCTTACATGTGTCTAAATTTGTGATTTCCGTCTTCCGAACGCACTATGCTTCAGTATTGAGCTACGAAACTGGCAATCCCAAAGTCCAGACTTACAGTCTTATCTTCTACTGCCTCCCTGCACAGGTGAAAGGTACGACACCTTATTGCATTAGCAAAGCAGCATTGGACCACCTGACACGATGCGCTGCATTGGGTGAGTGGCTGCGGCCGCACCGTTGATAGTGGCACTCGAAGTGCGGTGCTTCGTGGAATGCTGACAAAAGTGGGGAGGGGGGAGGCAGGCCTAGACAATTAGTCATTTTGTAGGAAACAAAAACGATCAACCAGCTATTTCCTAAACTTTAGTAATTATAGCGCGCAGTAGTGCGTTGCCGCAGAATCAAGCTGCTAAGTTCGTTTGCTCTGACTGTTGCGTCTCCCTGTTCCGTGTTTCTGGGCCGACCTTTCCGTATCATACATAGCCTTAAGTAAGTTGTTGTTGTTTCTTGTGCTTTGACTAGGGAAGGGACGCAGCAAGCTCAATACTACCCACACTTGCCCCACGTTGGGTGCCAGCTCTGGGTACTGGGCTTCTCGCGTCCTGTCCATAGTCGAAGCAAGAACGACGGAGGCTTCAAAGCTCAACAAGCAACGACAATTTATTTAGGACTACGGCTCATACGGAAAGTACACCATGAAGAGTCATTATTGTATAGGCTTGTGTATTTCGATCTGTTCCGATAATTTTATACCTTAATAACGGTGTAATACGAGGTGGTAACAAAGGCAGACGAAGGTGACAACACCAAGCTCAGTGGCATCAACGATCATATGAATATCTGTTACCGCCCCACTTCCGCGAAAGCTAACGCATTTTATATTGACTGGCGCACACGCATGCGACATCTCACTGTTTTATCGATAATCTAAGCAAGTAATTATGTAAGGTGTTACGAAACTTCTTCAGAAAGCTCAAGCGTTGTCTCTAAAGGTGAGCGAAAGAAAAGAAAAGAAATAAACAGTGGTAACTGCATCCCCTCTTGACCCCCCTTTCCATACTAGTATATATTTCTTATCCCTTCCATAGGCAAAGGGGCATGCATGTGTATGCTTGGTGCCAACTGTCTTAACGTAATATGAAAGCTGTTTTACCAGCACGTTTGTTTTCTTTTCAAAATTTGATCGCACTAATTCGAATTCTTGTTCTGTGTCATTTGTTGATGAATTGCTGGTGCCTATTCTATAAGGTAGTTTATTCGCTTGTCAAGATATTGCCTCCTTTGAAAACCCGGCTTTAGTTCTGATGGACATTTCTGGATTCTGGTGCCATGATCATTTGTCATCGATTCATCATCAATATACTACTCCAAAGTCACGTCCCACCGTAGTAAATTTGTTATGTATTTTACAATTTCATAGAGCAATAGATTTTCGACCTCTACGCAGCCTATCATTGAAATCGGTCGTTCACCTATAATTGGAAACTCACATTCATAACACTCTTTGACCACACCTGGCAGTTGCGCCAATAAACAGAAACACATCATCATCACCCTTTCAAAATTTGGGCGTATGTATTTATAAGCAATCGCAGTGAACGAGGAAACTCGCTTGAACATGTGTGACCCGGGGAACAGAACGTCCTGACGAATGTATCACTCTGTTTATTACAGACATATGAGGTCACAACAATTCTTTATCCTTTTGTTTTCAGAGAATGCGCCATTCGGTGTCCGTGTCAACTCCGTCAAGTAAGTACAGCGTAGCTTATCGCACTCTCCATTTACCGGGTGGCACGATAACCATGACTCGTGCTGGGACCGTGTACTGTACAAATTACGTAGTAGTTGGTTGCGATTCCTTCCGCTGGTAATGCACGAGTGCTTCGGGAACGAGCCCTATGGTAACCCTGAATATATTTGTCGCTAAATAAAGTCCAATAATTCATAATGCACACAACAGCTTTGAACAGCGGCACCTAATAGCCACAGCTATAACACAAGAGTTTTCAGCAGCATGTGTTGCAACCACCGTGGTTGCAACGCAGCACGATAGCGCCGCGGCGTTTTTCCGAAATTAACTTTATCTTTTCATGCCAAACTTGGCAGTTAAAGGTGGTAGAAGTGAAAAACGTTTAACTTCCAAACAATAGCTGTAGTCGACAAATTTCAGAACATAAGCGGTAGAAAGTTGTGGCACACGTGATATGCGCTTAGTATGATCGCCCATAACAATTAGCCGTGGATTTCAGCGGATATGGTTGAGGAAAGTGGCGATATGGCGCATGCACGAAATATATGGAAATCAAAGAACATTCCAGTTCATGTAGAAAAGTTCAGGTTATGAAAGTTGTAGTAAGGGAATAATCATATTCACATGGCTGTGGCGTAACTGCAAACGTCATCAAAGAATCAATGGGAAATCATTGACAGCATTCGTTGGCGTCAATACATCCGGTGCAGGGTCAATTACCATGGGAGAAGCATATTTCTTGGCGCAGTGTACCGGCCACCAAACTCTTCCTCTGAATATTTAGAAATTATGCACGATTACATTGCACAGCATACAAACTCACGTTCGAAGATAATTCTTTGTGGTGATTTTAATTTGCCAGGAATAAACTGGCCAGACTTATGCCACGACCAACGAGAAATAGCAAGTTCAGAATCGTTGTTACTAACAGCATTCAGTTTTTCATTGTCCCAACTAGTATCTTGTGCCACACGTGTTGTAGATTCTTGTTCGTCAATACTTGACCTCGTGTTCGTTAGTAGTTCATTCGAGGACTGTGGTATCAGTGTTGAAGATGGAATTTCCGATCACATGATTATTATCCTTTCATGTCCTATAACACTATCTCAAACAACAAAAACAACTCGCACCACCTATTTCAGAGACTATGCGCATGCGGACGACGATGCCGTTTTAGCCCATTTAGAATCATCCTTTCCCGATTTTGAAAAAATCGACAACGTAAGCGAAATGTGGTCATGCTTTAAAGATATCGTGGGTTATTGTGAAACATATTACGTTCCTCTGAAAAGGAAACGCGTTGATCGAGAGTATCCGTGGGTGACGCGGGAGATTATACATTTAAAAAAGAAAGATTAAACGACAACGGAAGCGCGGAATATCTAGCAAACTACACAGCCTTATCGCCACGTTAAACAACAAAATTTCTACCGCTAAATCTCACTTCTTTTCGGAAACACTACCGTCTTTCATGCGATCGGAGCCAAAAAAGTTTTGGCGCTATTTGTCAAGTCAGCATTCCGATATCCCCCCAGCTTACATCGTGCCATCAAATCGTCACCGAGGCAGACCAAATAGCCGATAAAATGAACGGTTTTTTTCACTCCGTCTTCACGCATGGGTCTTCTGGAGGAACATTGCCATCATATTCTTTATTTGAACCTATGTCAGAAATAAATATAAATCTAGAAGGTGTCCACTGCTTACTACGAAAACTTGATGTCAAGAAGTCCGCAGGCCCCGATAACATTTCAAACACTTTCCTTAAAAAATATGCTGACTGGGTGAGTCAATATCTGTATAAAATATACATTAGCTCCCTATCTACACACACGATCCCTGATGATTGGCGCACGGCTAAGGTCATTCCCATACATAAATCCGGATCTAAAGATGAAGCTAGCAATTACCGCCCGGTCTCTTTAACAAGCACGAGCTGCAAAATATTAGAGCATATAATTTTTAAAGGCATTATAACTCACCTAGAGGCTAACAACCTGCTCTACTCTCGACAACACGGATTTAGATCTGGCTTGTCAACAGTTACACAGCTAGCCGAGATGACCAACGACATTGCAAATGCACTAAACACAACAGGACAAATAGATGCCGTTTTTCTGGACTTTGCAAAAGCCTTTGATGTCGTTCCCCACCATGATCTCATTATAAAAATGCAAGCAATCGGTATTGAACATAACGTTATTCAATGGGTAATGTCATACTTAAAAAATCGTAAACAATTCGTTTCCGTGAACAACAATATCTCAAGCAGCCTAGACGTCTTGTCAGGCGTACCACAAGGATCCGTATTAGCGCCAATTCTATTTCTTATCTATTCGCCTCGTGTGCGACCGATGGCGGCGCTGCAAACGGCGCTCCGGTGACGCAAGGGCGGGGATTCGGCTTTTGTCGTCTGCTACGCTCTGGCTAAAACAGCAGCATTTTCGTTATAGTTCGCTCGCGTCGCACGGCGTTCCTCGACTACTAGCTGCATTTTCTTCTTGTGATATTTCTTGAGATGACTGCTAGCATTACATGAGTTTATGAAACGTTAACATTTAACATATCTTCTGTATACCGACAGCTATCGCGGTCAGGTTCATGCCACCGAGTTCGTAGCGTCGCTCTCTGGGCTGGATGGCGTTGAAATAGCTTACGTGAAAGCGCGAACGCCCCCACCAAGTGAGTTAAAGAGAGTCTCCGCTGCTTTGAAATCGCAGCGCGATCAATTTTGCGGCTTATTCGCAAAAATCAGCGTTGTGTAAACAGACTTGAGGTGAATGAAAATTCACGCTCCACTCCCAATTGTATTCATGTGGACTTGTGCAGACACGACAGTCGACAAAATGAAATCGATAAATTCATCGACCAGCGGGTTATTGCGGGCCACTATTGGGCGAGCTGGATGCAAATAAGATCGCTCGGAATGAAACGCCAGCAGTGGTGCGCGTGGTACAGTTCGACTCTTATGATTAGAGATAGATACGTTCATGAGCCGCATTCATGTTTTCGATCGCGCAGTGCTGCCTACTCGACTGTGCGAGCCTGCCAATGGTAATGACAGGATGGCGCGCACTATATTTCTAATGCTTGGTCAACGCGATCCGCTGCAGTGTTCGCGTTTCACTTGACACCGATAGTACAGCTTGGTGAAGAGTAGGAAGATCGGTGAATGTGTCCAGGAAGAGAAGAAAGAGAGCTCTTTCCCACCATTCTTTTGGCCCCTGTAGCTGATTATTGTGATTCTTTACCGTGCTGTAACAAGATTGAATATTTTAAGGTGGGAGCCTTAGATTCCACATAAATTGCGAAAATTGACCGTCGGCGTCCCGCGTCGCCAGCGTCAACACGAGTGATGCGAAAATTCATCACATGATCACGTCATCATGACATCCCAGACCGACAAAATTTGTGACGTCATAACGTCATGTCAGATGATTACGTCATCACATGACATCGTCGCTTTGCATTGCCTTCGTGATTGGTGGGCCGATCTCGGAGGCGATGCGAAACCAGGTGATGTGTAGAAAGCTTCAATGCAAAACCACGTTACGTCCAGAAAGCATTCGGAGGGGGGGGCGGCGAAGGAACAATACATCGACTCAAGAAAAAGATGGCTTTCGCCTTCGAGTCAACTTAGGCAAATGCATAAGGAACTCGAGTCTCTTTAGTACAGTGATCGCACCAAGCCACATCAGGAGTCGACCGTTGAGACTGATTTACAGTATTTAATTGCAAATACATCTTTCGATGCGAAAGCCTCATATTTATCAAGGTTAGTATGATTACACTAATTCTGTTCAGCATATTTTCAGACCACCATGAACGAGTAAACAGACGTCGATTTATTAACGTAAGGGTTAAAATATGTTGCAAAAAAATTGAACAAAAACAAAAGAAAATCACTCCGGACAACCTATTGATATTTCATATCCCCGTCGTGCATCCCCTTTAGACTCACCCTGTTTATTTCGTGTTTCAATTTAAAGTACTTACGACGCGCTTACACAGCAGCTGCTAAAAATGTGTATTTAATCAAACGTTGTTGCCGGTAACGCCACTTAATTTATTTGAATGACATCACACGTCGTTTTTCATGCTCCGAACAAATGAATTAAATCGAAGGAGCAGGCTTGGCAACCGAACAGGCGCAGCACGCGGTATACATTTATTGCGCTTTAACGCAGAAATGGAAGCTGAAGCCCGCACGCTGAAGTCAGTTATCGAAAACGGGCAGGAAAGTCATTTTGAGTGCGCCACGGCCATAGAACAGTCGCGAAAAGAAAAGTTCACCATAGAAGCAGATGTACACATGGATGGCTAGCAGACGACAACATGAGCAATCGACAAAGAACGTGCTCCTGACGGCAACTCCGCTCGATTTCGATGGACATTTTGCTTGAACATTCAGTACAAATTGCTTTATCAACTCGCCCACCAATATTTCAATAAATCGAGCACGATAGACAGGCCGGCAGCGTCGAGCAGCCTTGACGTAGCGAGCGCGCGCGCGAAGAGCTGCATCGGAGTCCTCTCCCTGACGTCACACGCGAGAGGGCGCCACTCCAAGATCTCGAGGCGAATATTAATGACATTTCTTTTTGCGTCAACCCATCCATTCAACTAAGTCTTTTCGCAGATGACTGTGTCGTGTACACGACGGTAAGTCAAACTGAGGACCAGGTTCATCTTAATCACTCGCTACAAAAAATTCAGGCATGGTGCTCTGAATGGGGAATGACACTGAACGCAAGGAAAACTGTAGCCATAAGTTTTACAAACAAGAAAAAAGCCTCTTAACTTCCCATACAAATTAGGAAATTCGGAAATCACCAAAAGTAATCATGTAAAATACTTGGGAGTTACATTAACATCCAACCTAAGTTGGGAACCACATATAACGGCTATTTGTTCAAAAGCGCAAAGAAAGCTGTCGTTTGTCAAGAGAAGACTAAGGAATGTGCCTCCTGAGGTTAAACTAACCGCGTATAAGACACTCATTAGACCGGCACTAGAATATGCCGACATAATTTGGAGTCCCCATCACAAATTTCTCATAAAAAAAATTGAGCGAGTCCAAAATTTAGCAGTCCGATTTGTGTTTTCAAGTTATTCAAGGCATACCAGTGTTACAGCTCTGCGTAAAAAAGCCGAACTGTGTTGTCTTGATCAACGCAGAATAATTTCTAAACTCAAATTTTTGTATCATTTGTATCATGAGCATTATAAAATATGCAGAACAGAACATCTCCTTGAACCCCTCAGACACTCCTCAAGAACTAACCACAACAAGACAATACGTCTGCCTAAAAGTCACAACGACATTCATAAAAACTCCGTTTTTCCATCATCAATATCATACTGGAATGGTCTACCATCATCTGCGGTGAACTGTGAAACGGTAGAATCTATTGCTCAGGAAATCAGCGATATTTTTTGTTCAAATTAGTGTATTACATTTTGTATTATGCTCGCATGTGATCTAAACGCTGTATCTTTGAAACTGTTGTTAACATGCTTTTTTTTTAAATGTGTTCGTCACTTTCGACAGAATTGTAACCATTTTATGTACTACCACTCCTGCTTGGACCGAGAAGGTCTGCAGTATATTGAAATAAAGAAAAATAAAATACCATGGCGTCGAACGTTCAAGAGAGGCAGCAGCTTGAGTCAGGACGATCAACCTCCAATCTTATTAATTAAAAAAATCGCACTAAAACACGCTCCTTTCTTATCGTTTTCAGTTATGTAGCTTTTGAAACTATCATATAGCCGATTTGATGCCGTGTACTATGTCGTTCTGTATTGCGGAAAGTTTACCGTTGCACTCCACTTGATCGCTTGACGCATGCTCAGGCTTTGTAATACGGAGGGATAAGCGAGCTACCTAAGGTATCCGACCAAATCAAACTTTGTTTATCTCTGCGGGAAGAAACGGCGTAGTAGTGTATAAGCAACTAGATGGCAGATTGAATAGTGCAGTTCGCCTAAGTACAGCTCTACAGGTGCTTAGAAAAAATGAAATAAAGCATTTGACGGACATATTCAAGATACGCGCGTGGATATAATGTAGCCTGCAGCCACATTGATAGGAAATTTATAAATATAAAGAGAGGCAGCAGCTTGAGTCAGGACGATCAACCTCCAATCTTATTAATTAAAAAAAAATCGCACTTGCAAGATATCGCGGGTACAGAGGCGACATAAGCACGAAGCCGCTACGACCGATGTCTTGTGGAGCAAGCGTGCACAGCCCCCAGAACGTTCCTCAACTCAGCGCTCTATCTCTTCTCCAGTGGGGCAGCGTCAGCGCAAGCCCTCGACAGAAGGGAGCGCTGCTTATGAGCAGTAATCGGTTGAAATGTCTGATAAGCGAAGCGTTGTTTTCAGTCAGAGGGAGGCACTGCGCTTAGGTCGAGTGGATGTCACCTTTTCGAGGGTTTGTTTAGAGTATGAGAACTACTATAGCTAGCATTCGGCTGAGCTCGGTCGGCCTGAGCAGCAGAGTAGACGCACGCTTCAAAGCATCGTGTACAGTACAGCTTTCAGTGTAGGTTAGGCTCGAGTTTCTTGCGAAATCAAGGAGCGTAAATTTCGAAGAGTAACAAAGCCGGTGACAGTTTTAAGAGAGCCTGGTCCCAATGTCTCGCGTTCTTTAGCTCCATGTAGAGGTCATGTGCGTGTGGTCCATTGTTGCAAATAGCGGCGAGTCAAGCCCAATAACAATTAAACAAGGGCTATGATTGAAAACAGATGACTTGAGGTTGGTGGCGATTAAGGCTTTAAACGCCACTCTGCAGTGAAATGACAAACCAGTGTGGAACTTGCTACAATAGCGCCGAGAAGATCGCGACTGGCTGACATGTTTCTTTTAGCACTGTGGAAATGCTAGAGGCCCGTGTTCTGTGCGATATCAGCGGGTATTAAAGCAGCCCAGGTGGTCGAGATCACCCGGAAGACTCCGCTGCAGCACTTCTGGTCTGCTCAAGTCGCTTTGAGACATTAATCCCAATAAACGAAACAACACTGCAGAGAGTTCGCGTTTTTACCTCAGACGCATAGGTCGGCAAACTCACTCATGAGTCGACTCACTCAGACTCACTCAGACTCAGATCGAGCCGTGAGTCTGAGTCTGAGTGAGTCCAGGTGAGTAATATATTAGTGAGTTTGAGTCCGGTTGAGAAAAATTTTAGCAAGTCTGAGTCCGAGTGAGTCCGGTTGAGGAAAAGTTTGGTGAATCTGTGTCTGAGTGAGTCCGGCTGGAAAAAATTTTCGGGAGTCAGTCCGAGTGAGTCCGGCTGGGAAAATTTTTAGTGAATCTGAGTCCGAGTGAGTCCGGTCGAGGAAAAGTTTGGTGAATCTGTGTCTGAGTGAGTCCGGCTGGAAAATATTTTCGGGAGTCTGAGTCCAGCTGGGAAAATTTTTAGTGAATCTGAGTCCGAATGAGTCCGGTTGAGGAAAAGTTTGGTGAATCTGAGTGAGTCCCAAGGACAAAATACATTTCATGAGTGAGTCTGAGTGAACTCCGTTTTGCCGACCTCTGCAGATTATTCATCTAGATGATGGCGTAAATTGTGTTCGGAACATACCCAGAACTGCGCTTAAACATAGCTCTATTATTAGCATTGTGGCGAAATGGCGCAGACAACGACACGGAGAACATACAGGACGCAGCGCTGTGTCCTGTATGTTCTCCGTCCCGTTGTTCGTGCTATTTCGCCTCATTGTTCATGAACAAACTAGCCCACCTAAGAAACCTTATACATTATATTATTAACACCGTGGGCAAGCGCTGACTGCGCCACGTCGCAAGAAATGTCCATAAATATCGTGCCTGAAGTGCGCATGTTATTACCATGTTTTATTTTAAGTGTAGAGGATGATGGCTATAGGGTAGAGGAAGAGTGTTCGGCTCATAGCAACAGTTGCTTATTCATTACATTTGTCGCGGTTGTGTGTTTGGCTGCGTTTACGACAGCAGTGCAAGGTTATAAAATGCGATTAACTTTCGTGTACGAGATTTGTTCACACGCAAACAAGCACGAAAACAAGTACATAGAAGTAATGCATAAAGCTCACGCGTGTCTTCGTTTTCTAAGAGGGAAAAAACAGCGCAAAATTCTGACAGGACACACAAGGTGAAGAAGGCACGACAACAGCGCTGACTTACAACTGATTTATTTTTCGACATGTGGGCACATATATCTTCGTTTTCATTGGACAATATTGGACTGCGTGTAAATCACGAAACATAATTAAGCACATGGCAGTGCATGCCACTGAGCTGCTGAGGCACAGTTCTCAAGGACCGCCGTTGCCGCTGGAAGCGATGGCGGCATTCCTTGATGACGGTGAGAGCATTATGTAGCCTGTATGTTTGCGTACACTATGTAGCTACTATCGCACGATGCGATAATATGGCATATGTGCCTTTTGATGAACATAGTTCGGCAAAATAAACTGAACCTAGACTCACCCACCAAGTACGTTTTAGCTGAGCGCCCACTCGGGCACGTAATCAATAGAATTCCCGTCAGCAGAGACCCACTTTGTCCAGGCTCGCCGCAATTCT
Organism: Rhipicephalus appendiculatus; assembly: GCA_030522465.1. Lineage (NCBI taxonomy): Eukaryota > Metazoa > Arthropoda > Arachnida > Ixodida > Ixodidae > Rhipicephalus > Rhipicephalus appendiculatus. The sequence goes on from JALIZH010032475.1 coordinate 23,643, forward strand.
GCCAAGCTGCGGTATGTGTGGCTCGTGTTCAACAAAAACCGGTAATCCGCCCTAACTATGATTCAAACTCACTTGAGTTGCGCTCAGTACGGCGCAATCGGCCTCAGTATCACCGAAATTCCACACAGCCTGGTTCACTCAACTTGGTGCCACGGTTACGACTCGTTAGTTCGATAACCAACCTATCCTGAAGAGTGAACGATAGAATGGCATACTTTTTAACGCCAAGTGCAGTCGAATAATATCTTTTTTTTACTTCAGCGAATCTTGCTTACATGCTCCCGTGAGTAAAAAACGAGGTGAACCGTGGCTGGCAGTAAAAGAGAATTAAGAATACGTATTCATTTCTCCCTTGTTTGTTTTTATTTTTTTACAGCCCTGGTGTCATCAAGACACCCTTGGGGGGCTCAGCCTGGGATGAATATGGATGAGTATGAGAAGGTACGTCTTGCGATACCTGCTGCAGCTACGCAGAAAGAAATTGCGGAAATGTTGCTAGGCGCCACCGAGCCACTGGAAACTCCAGTGCGACCTATTTTAAAAAGCTACCTGCAGCACTTTTCAAAGTAATCATAGAATGACTTGATTTGAAAAAGTTTATTGCCTGAAGAAACGACCGCTGCAAATATTTTTAGAATCCGCGAAATAAGAGCGGAGTTATAGGGATTTGTCATACGCTGTAAGCGCTTTCTGCCTCTTTTCGTACCAGCGAGTGAGCTGAAAGCTACAAAATGGGGGGGGAGGGGGGGGAGGTAGAGGTATGGCGAGGAGAGAAGCTAGGTCCGTTTATAAGCGCGCGTCGTGACCTTGAACATGAGCACTTTGTTTTTTTTTCCTTTGAACGCACGATCAGTGTCATCGCGAGAGTGCTGATGTAATTCTATACGGTGTTATTCTGGCACTGTAGAGTACAGCGCGGGCGCGTCTCAGGGTCTCGAGGCGGTCGCGATAACTATGCAGATCACGATGCTCAAATCAGCCAATGGCCATGGACATTGTGTTTATGACGTGGTCATTTTGTGTTACATCATTTTTCAAGACGAGAGCGCGATTCTTAGCTCACTGAAATTTATTTGTAAATTCCAATCCGCGAGCTCAGCTGTAATTTTTGGCTCATATGTTCTCAGGAGCCTCTACTACCGACTGGCAGCGTTTTCTGGCTAACCTCATAAGTGTTGCAAATCATGTTTCAAATCATGGACGGTAGTTTACCACTATCCCTCAAGAGGGATCTAGGAAAGAGGGAAATAGGAAGATCTAGGATGTTGGGACCTAGGAAAGAATACGAAGGGGAAGCGTAGGGGCGACCCACCACGCACCTGTTTTGCCTTCTTTAGATTCTATGTCCCAATTAAAGCGATCGTAGTACAGTTCAGCACGCTTCGAGTTTTTATTGCCGTGTGCTACAGGACCGGCTATGTCGTACCATAACAAAGTATACAACAGCTGCATCTTACCGATACGTACCTACGGAGCGAAAGCCTGGAAGATTACAAAACGGG
>JALIZH010032476.1:0-24402 GCA_030522465.1 Rhipicephalus appendiculatus
GAGCGCTCGTGTGCATAATTTACACAATATTCCATTTTACTATTTGCGCTCCCCTTGTTTCATTATGCTCATTTAGTGATTTGTCGTTTGGATGCAGATGCCCCTCGGCTGCCGAAAAACATACAGCTGTTCCTGTCGCTTTTACCAAAAGGGCAATGGACAAAACAACTCAAGCTCTTGCCACAGGCGTATTGCCACGCCTCTAGGTTTATGTTGAATAACAAGCAAATCCGATTCAACATAATCAAGCAGCAAACAGCAAAATAAACACTATGTAAAGCGCAATAAAAACTCGCAGGGGTTTCTCATGCATTCGCCCGAGACGACTTGAAGGCGAAAGCAGTCTTCTTTTTCTGCACTCGACGTATTGGTCCTTCCCGCACCCTTGCGAAAGTTTTCTGCACCTAACGTGGTTTTGCACTGGTTCTATGACCGGAAGCATTCCAAACTTTCAGCACCCTACCTGGTTTTGCTAGGCCTCCGTTATCGGCCCACCGATCATGGAGGCCGAGCAAAGCGACGATGTCGTGATCATGAGACGTCATGATGACCTCGCACATTCTGATGATCTGCACTGTCACGACGACGTCACATGGTGACGCCATCACGTGGTGATTTTTGCATCACTCTTGTTGACTCCGCCGCCGCGGGGACACCAAGGCCACCACCGACGGTCAGCTTTTTTGTGTTTTAGGTGAAAACTGTACAGATGCCTCATCAAACGTGAAACTTGACCGTCGGCGTCCCGCGTCGGTGGCGTCGAGTGATGCCAAAATTCATCATCACGTGATGACGACACCATATATCATGTCAAAGATCGCCAAAAATTGTGACGCCATTAAGACGTCACGTGACTTCACATGATCACGCCATCACATAACATCCTAGTTTGGTCAAAGGTGGTCTTATCACGGAGGCAATGCAAAATCATGAGGGTACCTCTGATCGTCGAGGCAGTGTAAAACCTCGTTAGGTGCAGCAAGCTTTCGAAGGGTAGTGTAATGGTGGCGGGCATGGGCGTCGGCAGGGGGGTGCAAAAGCGGCACTTGCCCCCTCAAGTCACACCAGCACTTGCCGCCCACACAAGCTACACCAGTGCTCTCCCCTTCCCCAGCCGCGATGCAAGGCGGTTTAGCACACAAGACAAAATCCTGCTGACAGTCATGGACTGGCGCAGCAAAATTATTACATAGACTAATAAGAAAAAGAAGATGGCTTTCGCCTTCGAGTCTGAACTTTTAACAGAGCATCTAAGGCTTTCGCCTTTATAAATTCGCGTAGTTACACGGCATGCTTCATGTGTAAGGTCCCAGCCCTGTAATCACAGTGAATGAGAACACAAGCATCTTAACAAGGGTCAAACTTAGCTGCAGCATCACGAAAATTCAAGTCCTGAAGTACCACCGAGCAATGAAACTAAACATCCGGTGTCTTTCGCGTGTTATCACATCCAAGAAAGAACAGGTTTGCCCGCCGCTTTCCGTCTTCTTCAGCATGTTCAGTGATGATTCTGGCTATTTGGGAAGAACGACACATTCTATTTTGCGTGCATGAAAGTCGGAGCGCTCAGAAGTTGCCATTTCTTCACAACAGCAGCACCTTACACCATCCAAAACCATTCACGGCGCGCGACGAAAGCAAGCGAAACCGGGAAAGCGTCTGCTCTGCCCGCCCGGCGCTCCGCTCTCCCATAATGCCCCAGCGCCGATCCACCAGGGGAAGGCGCGGCGCTGCGATTTCTGGAAAGGTCCATGGAAGCCTATCCCACTTTCATTATATTGAAAAAGGCTTCTGTAGTGAAGCCGACACCTCTTCTATTCATTTTCAGTTTTTATTTTGGTCGGTGTGCTTCGTTCATTGCTCCAGGACTCATTAGATACCGTGGATCACTACTTCGATAATAGTAAAATTGCAGCTTGAACTGGTTATCTAAAGTTCTCGTATTCTGAGAGTGCAGCTCCTCGTGTGAATACGAATCATCTTACCCGGCAGTGTTGTCAAGCAGCGATGGTGCCGTGCTGTTGACTGCTGATTTGTTGGCACATCTGTCCAGGGTGTACTGCATCGCGACTGGTGCTATTTTGGAAACGAAGCGACCAGTGGTCTGCCATATCTGGACAATGAAGACGCCCACTGCGGCGACAGCTGTGCCCTACATAGAAGTCACTGTCAAGAAGTCACATAAAGGAGACCTAAGACACGATTTTTTATTTATTTATTATTTTTTTTTTTATGTGCTGAAGAACATTCCTCATTTTCAGGCAAGTCTACTAAGAACAGGTGAGTCAAATGTATTGCATTGCACGCCATAAGACTTAGAAGAATGGACTGTTGGGTGAGTTGGTAATCCATGTTTCAAGAAAAATGCGCGATAAACGTGGACGAAGAGAGACGGGAACAGCACAAACGCATGCTTGTGCGCTTGGGCTGTTCCCTTCTCTTCGTCCACGTTTATCGCGCATTTTTCTTGAAACGCACGATATCGCACTGTCATTTTTTAGCTCATTCAATTCGCGGTCTCTTCTTCTTCTTTTATAGTGCGGCACGCGGAATGACCCATCTGCGTCTCCTACCACGCGGTGGCGTCTGACGCAAGGTGCAAGCTGTTCTTTTTTTTCGTTCCACAGCACGAGTGGGTACAGAAAGGGGCCCCTTTTTCGTGCGCGTCTCAAAGGCAGTTTTCAAAGTGAAAGGAAATCTAGGAGCGTTGCTTGATAAAAAACACGCTCAAGCTCCTCCGAGATTCCAATGCCGCCAGCGGTAAATGGTGTGCTTAAATAGCTTGCCATTAGAGAGTTTTAGTTTGGCGTTTTTACGGCCCGCTCCCGCTCCGAGTTGGCCCGCTAAGCCGCAGCGGAGCGGCGGATGATTTTCTCGTTTTAGTTGCGCGTTGTCGGCAGCGGGACTAGCGTAGCGGATCCTTAGCATCTACGGCGCCCTCTGGTGATGTTCAGCGTCGCTAAAGAAAAAGAGAAAAACATTTAGTCGCATTTACAAACCGAAATGAGAACGTATGAATTTATTTGTTCACGACGTATTTAGAAGTGCGCTTTAAATATGTTGGCGGTGTATTTTCTTTACAGAGAAGCAAGCACTGACTTGTCGATGCACTCATGTCATGTCGCTGCCCGCACGAGAGAAGGCGCGCGCATCGTCCCCCTTCAGTTTGCAAAACGGCAGCGACGCTCCGCGCTCCGCTTACGCAGCCCGTAAGCGGGAGCGTGGGCCTCGCTCCGCTAACCCGCTTACGGCCGTAGCGGAAGGCGCATGCGCACTCGCGTTCCCGCTCCGCTTAGCTGCTGAGCGGAGCGTAAAAACGCCAGACTAAAACTCTCTATTATTATGGCAGCGCATGTATGGGAAGTGGCTCAGTGGTCTAACGCACCGCACTGCGGTGCGAGGGGTCGCTAGTTTGAATCCCCGGTCGGGTGCCTTGGAATTTTTTTCTGCTGATTATTTTTTTTATTTGTGCCTTTTTTATATATATATACATGCATATACATATCCAGGGCATGACGGCAAACATCAGCCGAGAGGGTTTGTATAATTGCTATTGCAATTAAACAGCACCAACATCACTGATCTCATAAACCTTACATAACGAAACGGTATTGACAGAGTATGGAAAAGACGCGATATATGTTTTGCGCGATATACTCATGAATTTGGTCTTTGAGGTATTCAAGGAAAGGTTATTGTTGCTACACCATTCGCAGAAAGAACACAAATCTGACTGCAGCAAGCGACAGTCGCTAACTGAATGATATTCCTTAAATATCTTGATGCCATCGGCGTACAAAAGAAAAGAAGAATAACGAATTGCAAAAGAAACATTTTTAACGTAGATCAAGAATAAGAGTGGGTCTAATACCGACCCTTGAGGGACCCCACTAATCAGCTTTACAAGGAAGACGTTTGGCCATTTACGGAAACATAACATGATCTATTAAGCAGATAGCAATGCAGGAGATTCGCAACAGACGAGTCAACATCAAAGTGAGCAAGTTAAACCAGAATCAGTGAGTGGCTGACTAGGTCAAAAGCGTTGCTCAGGTCACAGTAGACTACGTCCACCTGTCCTCTCTGAAAAATAGGTGGGGAGATCTGCGTCATGAAACTGGCAAGATTTGTGGTAGTTGAGCGGCCAGCGAGATATCCGCGTTGATTAGGACTCAATGAATTTTTCACGCTAAAATACAATATGTTGCGAAGAGCCAGCTCAGAGATCTTTGATGTGCCACTCAGTAGAGTTGGCACTCAGTAGATCTTTGATGTGGCACACAGTCTGTGTTTGGCAGTGATTGAGAACAAGTGTATTCAAGGGTTTACGGTGCAAGCGACAGAAGTAAAACTCCTGGCCTATGCGGATGACGTAGCCGTGTGTTGCATAGACAAAGAAAGCGTTTTGCAAACGATAAACGTCGTAAAAAACTTCTGTGAAATCACTGGTAGTAAACTGGAGCAAGTGCCTAGGTATTTGGCACGGAGAATGTCCTAAACTCCTGCTATATTTGCGAATGTCAACTGGTCCACAACGCCAGCAAAGTACTTGGGCGCACCGCTTCAAGCATACAAACAAAGTGACGAATACTAGCAGGGTGAGCATAAATGTGCTAAAGAGAAGGCTTAATCGTGGAAAGCCATGCATATTACAGTATTTGCCAAGGCTACTCTCTGCAACTTGTTTTTTGTCGCTAAGCAATGGTATGTCGTGGAATTCATTACTTGTAACATGGCCAACGTGCAGAAATTGCACAGAGTGTTTGCCGTGTTTGAGTGGGGATCTGGATGGGAGAGATGCAGCCGCAATAATTTGTTCAAAAGGGTGAAAGATGGAGGATTAGAGCTGGCCGAACTGCTTGTGAGGCAACTAGTTGGACGGTTCCCTTTCTTCCGCGACAACGAGGACCCATTTTTGCAAACCGTCTGAAAAGTTCGGCTCACGCATTTGTTGCCAGAATTCATTGTATGTTCTCAAGGTGTACCGGGGGCAGTGTTCGGTTTTTACAGGGAAATTGTATTCAGTGTTCATTTCCATGCAGTACGGTTTTCGACAGAATACCTGTTCATGGAAACAAGGAAAAAGCTCCGCAATCATGTATTAGTCCTGCTATTCCCCCCCGCCTCAGTACAGGGCAATATACAGTCGAGGCCCACGCCAGAATGTCCTGAAACGTGTTAAAAGAATGCAGACGTCGCCAGGTATCAAAAGTTTTTTTTTTTTCAAACCGCACACAGGTACACTTTCAGTTCCAACGCTTTTAGAAGACAGGGGCTTTCACATGCCAAGGGGATCACAATGTACATCTAAGCACAGCGCACACACACGAACACAAAAAGAATAAGGAAGAACCGACGACACGACCGCTGTTCCTGCGTGTGCGCTGCGCTAAGATGAATATTTACCAACTTGCCCAAATAGCCACCTTACTCAAGATCTCAATGTATCATTAGCAAACAACCTGAAACAATAGACAATGTATTTTTACACTGTTGGGAGGAGTATACTTCTGGGACGTTCTACAGCGACCGATAAAGAAAGAATTTCCACTTTATCCCCATGGAATAAGATATTTACCGATAGACGACGACGACGACGGAACACCTTTCGATTAGATAATGGTAACTGGCCTCTACTGTATATGGCGCTCACGCATGGTCGGCTTCTATTGTGAACCCGATAGACGACCAGCACATATGTATTTTCGAGAGCAGATAACACGTTTTCTCGATGTGGTCGCTACGCAAGAGTGTCCGCCACCTTGGCTGGCCAGAATAGGACATCTGGCCCATCTTAAAGAATTCTAAACAACGCCTGTTACGACTTGACAGGTGGCATTTCAGTATTATTTATTTTTAATGGACGAGTAGTCTGTCTATCTGTGCACATATGTTGCTTATGTTACTCTTCCCATGTACTACTGATTACAGGCAATAACGAAAAAAAAAAAGAAATAGTGGTCATCACGTGGGCTTTACCTGCGCAAGGTCCCTGGTTCAACTCCATGCGGGAGCAATGCGAATCTTTTTTCTTTCTTGTGCAACGAGGTATACAAAGAAAAAGTGGGGGAGTAAAGCAGGACTGCCGTGCTCCGCTCTCGTAGTATAGTGGTCACCACATGCGCTTTACACGCGCAAAGTCCCTGGTTCAATCCCAGGCGCGAGCAATGCGAATCTTTTTTTTTTTTTTGTTCAACGAGGTATACAATGAAAAAGTGGGGGAATAAAGCAGGAACGCCGTGCTCCGCTCTCGTAGTGTAGTGGTCATCACGTGCGCTCTATACGCGCAAGGTCCCTGGTTCAATCTCAAGCGGGAGCGATGAGAATCTTTTTTTTTTTCTTGTGAAACGAGGTGTACAATGAAAAAGTGGGGGGAATAAAGCAGGACGGGCGTGCTCCGCTCTCGTAGTGTACTGTATTGCATGCCTGTTTCTCTCATGTACTTCTATTGATTAAAGGAAATAAAGAAAAAAAAATCCGCTCTCGTAGTGTAGTGGTCATCACGTGGGCTTTATACGCGCAAGGTCCCTGGTTCAATCTCAGGCGGGAGCAATGAGAATCATTTTTTTTTTCTTGTGCAACGAGGTATACAAAGAAAAAGTGGGGGGAATAAAGCAGGACGGGCGTGCTCCGCTCTCGTAGTGTAGTGGTCATCACGTGCGCTTTACACGCGCAAGGTCCCTGGTTCAATCCCAGGCCGGAGCAATGCGAATCATTTTTTTTTCTTGTGCAACGAGGTATACAAAGAAAAAAAATGCCCCCACCTCCCCCGAAGGGAATCGTGAGGAAATGCCCGTGAGGTTGCACCGAATATTTGCCATATTTATATGGGGATCTACGTGGGAGCGTACTGGCAGAGTTAATATTTTTCATAAGGTAAAGAAAGGGGGGACTTGGGCTGTCGCACTTGTTCCTCAAACAGATTGTTTTGCGGTTTTTTTTATTTAAGAGATCAGAGTGATGGTTTCTTACGCGCTGTGATGCAAGTACGAGTGCGGGACAAATTACCGGAATATGTTGTATCGTCATATGGCCTCGCAGTGCGGGGCGGTGAAGGGTTTTTTGAGAGAAGTTGTGTATGCTTTTCAGTTTCTTCAAGTGCATTTTTCTTTCGATTATTTGGCCTCAGTAACAAAAAAACAACTGTATAAGGATTTAGTTGATATTATGTGCCCTGTACCTTTATACCGTAAAGTGTATGTAGCAGGACGAAATAAGAATGTGTTTAAACGCGTAAATAGAATGCCCATTAGAGCATCAACTAAGACGTTCTTTTTCTTATTGCACACAGGCACGCTCCCTGTTAAACCATGGCTCAAAGATAAAGGGTTTTATTTTCCTTGGGGTGTTAACTGTATGATTTGCAGGAAGCCCGAAACAATCGAGCACATCTTTTTAGACTGCTATGACTCAGTGTTCCTGTGGGACGTCCTTCAAAGGACGATAAAGAAAGATTTTCAGCTCACGCCATTCGGTATTCGCTTCTTGCCATGGGAGCCAACAGATGACGTGCCATGTGATCTGATAATGCTTATCGCTATGCATAGCATGTGGAAAACTAGAATGGATTATAGACATGAGCACGAAGATCCAAAACCTGCTAAGGTGTATTTACATGAATATCTGTTATATGTTAGAAGTGTGTTACGTGAACTGCACGAGCCACCTCACTGGTTACCCACACTTGACAGATTGCTGACAGCGAAATATTTCTGACTATGCAACACGGGACAAGCTGTCGGTCCCGTTTTTTTAGAATGTACATATAAGTGTCTTGTGAAATGATGAATTCAGAGACATGAATTCTTGTGCGCTGTGTATTTTTGTATTTTGTGCTAATAAACCAGGCAATAAAGAAAAAAAATGCGAATGCATTTCGCGCGCGCTTCACTCCATTTATATATGGTGGTTGTGGTTCGATGAAGGAAAAGGCGCCTAATTTCTGCAGCCCGGTCGGGAGCACGGCTCAGCGCCTCTTTTTTTTTTTGCTCTTTCTTGTTTTTTTTTATTTTTTATATTTTTTTATTTATTTTTTTTAAATTTTTTTTTTCATATATAGCTCCGCCGAGCTCCACCGCAGTCCGCTTTTAGTTAACGCGCACGCTGCGAATTTTCATTGTTCAACAACGCACAGGAGAAATGTCCCACCGGCTCCACCTTGGGGGTCAAGATTCATTGCCATATATACGGGGTGGCCAGTGAACGGTTGTGCAGCGCGAGCAGTCGGTTTTTTCAACCAAGAAACTCGCTAGCAGACGCTGCCTGTGTCGGCGTCGCGAGGCGAGAGAAGGAGAGGGGGGGAGCGCAGGAGAGGAGAGAGAAGGGGCGCGCATGCGCAGTGGGAGTGTGGACGCTGCGGTCAGAGATGCCTAGAGAAGAGAGGGGGGGAGCGTAGGAGAGGAGAAGAGAGGTGGGACGCGCATGCGCAGTGGGAGTGTGGACGGCGCGGGCAGGGATGCCTGGAGGAGAGAGGGGGGGAGCGTAGCAGGGGAGAGAGGAGGGGAGGCGCATGCGCAGTGGGGGGTGTGGTTGCCGCGGGGAGAGATGCCTAGAGGAGGGAGAGAGGAGGTTTTTTACTTTTACTTTTTTTGAAAGGGTTTGCGCATGCGCAGTAAGGGTGGTCACGCCGTACACCACCACCACCGGATTAAGCTTCGCCATAAGATGCTTCACATCTAACACCTGCCGGCGCGCACACCTCCTCAACCTATCCTCCTCCTCCTCCTCCGCGGACAACGCCAACGCCGCACAACGCCAACGCCGGATGCTTGACATAGCCCTGACTATGAAATGCATTCGCATTTAAAAGTGGGGGGGAATAAAGCAGGACGGGCGTGCTCCGCTCTCGTAGTGTAGTGGTCATCACGTGCGCTTTACACGCGCAAGGTACCTGGTTCAATCCCAGGCGGGAGCAATGCGAATCTTTTTTTTTCTTGTGAAACGAGGTATACAAAGAAAAAGTGGGGGGAATAAAGCAGGACGGGCGTGCTCCGCTCTCGTAATGTAGTGGTCATCACGTGCGCTTTTCACGCGCAAGGTCCCTGGTTCAATCCCAGGCGGGAGCAATGCGAATCATTTTTTTTCTTGTGAAACGAGGTATACAAAGAAAAAGTGGGGGGAATAAAGCAGGACGGGCGTGCTCCGCTCTCGTAATGTAGTGGTCATCACGTGCGCTTTTCACGCGCAAGGTCCCTGGTTCAATCCCAGGCGGGAGCAATGCGAATCATTTTTTTTTCTTGTGAAACGAGGTATACAAAGAAAAAAGTGGGGGGAATAAAGCAGGACGGGTGTGCTCCGCTCTCGTAGTGTAGTGGTCATCACGTGCGCTTTACACGCGCAAGATCCCTGGTTCAATCCCAGGCGGGAGCAATGCGAATCATTTTTTTTTCTTGTGAAACGAGGTATACAAAGAAAAAGTGGGGGGAATAAAGCAGGACGGGCGTGCTCCGCTCTCGTAGTGTAGTGGTCATCACGTGCGCTTTACACGCGCAAGGTCCCTGGTTCAATCCCAGGCGGGAGCAATGCGAATCATTTTTTTTCTTGTGAAACGAGGTATACAAAGAAAAAAGTGGGGGGAATAAAGCAGGACGGGCGTGCTCCGCTCTCGTATTGTAGTGGTCATCACGTGCGCTTTTCACGCGCAAGGTCCCTGGTTCAATCCCAGGCGGCAGCAATGCGAATCATTTTTTTTCTTGTGCAACGAGGTATACAAAGAAAAAAGTGGGGGAATAAAGCAGGACGGGCGTGCTCCGCTCTCGTAGTGTAGTGGTCATCACGTGCGCTTTACACGCGCAAGATCCCTGGTTCAATCCCAGGCGGGAGCAATGCGAATCTTTTTTTTTTTTCTTGTGAAACGAGGTATACAAAGAAAAAGTGGGGGGAATAAAGCAGGACGGGCGTGCTGCGCTCTCGTAATGTAGTGGTCATCACGTGCGCTTTTCACGCGCAAGGTCCCTGGTTCAATCCCAGGCGGGAGCAATGCGAATCATTTTTTTTCTTGTGCAACGAGGTATACAAAGAAAAAGTGGGGGGAATAAAGCAGGACGGGCGTGCTCCGCTCTCGTAGTGTAGTGGTCATCACGTGCGCTTTACACGCGCAAGATCCCTGGTTCAATCCCAGGCGGGAGCAATGCGAATCTTTTTTTTTTTTTTCTTGTGAAACGAGGTATACAAAGAAAAAGTGGGGGGAATAAAGCAGGACGGGCGTGCTGCGCTCTCGTAGTGTAGTGGTCATCACGTGCGCTTTACACGCGCAAGATCCCTGGTTCAATCCCAGGCGGGAGCAATGCGAATCATTTTTTTTTCTTGTGAAACGAGGTATACAAAGAAAAAGTGGGGGGAATAAAGCAGGACGGGCGTGCTCCGCTCTCGTAGTGTAGTGGTCATCACGTGCGCTTTTCACGCGCAAGGTCCCTGGTTCAATCCCAGGCGGCAGCAATGCGAATCATTTTTTTTTCTTGTGCAACGAGGTATACAAAGAAAAAAGTGGGGGGAATAAAGCAGGACGGGCGTGCTCCGCTCTCGTAGTGTAGTGGTCATCACGTGCGCTTTACACGCGCAAGATCCCTGGTTCAATCCCAGGCGGGAGCAATGCGAATCATTTTTTTTTCTTGTGAAACGAGGTATACAAAGAAAAAGTGGGGGAATAAAGCAGGACGGGCGTGCTCCGCTCTCGTAGTGTAGTGGTCATCACGTGCGCTTTACACGCGCAAGGTCCCTGGTTCAATCCCAGGCGGGAGCAATGCGAATCATTTTTTTTTTCTTGTGAAACGAGGTATACAAAGAAAAAAGTGGGGGGAATAAAGCAGGACGGGCGTGCTCCGCTCTCGTATTGTAGTGGTCATCACGTGCGCTTTTCACGCGCAAGGTCCCTGGTTCAATCCCAGGCGGGAGCAATGCGAATCATTTTTTTTTTTCTTGTGCAACGAGGTATACAAAGAAAAAGTGGGGGGAATAAAGCAGGACGGGCGTGCTCCGCTCTCGTAGTGTAGTGGTCATCACGTGCGCGTTACACGCGCAAGGTCCCTGGTTCAATCCCAGGCGGGAGCAGTGCGAATAATTTTTTTTTTCTTGTGAAACGAGGTATACAAAGAAAAAAGTGGGGGGAATAAAGCAGGACGGGTGTGCTCCGCTCTCGTAGTGTAGTGGTCATCACGTGCGCTTTACACGCGCAAGGTCCCTGGTTCAATCCCAGGCGGGAGCCATGCGAATCATTTTTTTTCTTGTGCAACGAGGTATACAAAGAAAAAGTGGGGGGAATAAAGCAGTGCGGGTGTGCTCCGCTCTCGTAGTGTAGTGGTCATCACGTGCGCGTTACACGCGCAAGGTCCCTGGTTCAATCCCAGGCGGGAGCAGTGCGAATCATTCTTTTTTTCTTGTGAAACGAGGTATACAAAGAAAAAGTGGGGGAATAAAGCAGGACGGGTGTGCTCCGCTCTCGTAGTGTAGTGGTCATCACGTGCGCTTTACACGCGCAAGGTCCCTGGTTCAATCCCAGGCGGGAGCCATGCGAATCATTTTTTTTCTTGTGCAACGAGGTATACAAAGAAAAAGTGGTGGAATAAAGCAGGACGGGTGTGCTCCGCTCTCGTAGTGTAGTGGTCATCACGTGCGCTTTACACGCGCAAGGTCCCTGGTTCAATCCCAGGCGGGAGCCATGCGAATCATTTTTTTTTTCTTGTGCAACGAGGTATACAAAGAAAAAGTGGGGGGAATAAAGCAGGACGGGTGTGCTCCGCTCTCGTAGTGTAGTGGTCATCACGTGCGCGTTACACGCGCAAGGTCCCTGGTTCAATCCCAGGCGGGAGCAATGCGAATCATTTTTTTTTCTTGTGAAACGAGGTATACAAAGAAAAAGTGGGGGGAATAAAGCAGGACGGGTGTGCTCCGCTCTCGTAGTGTAGTGGTCATCACGTGCGCTTTTCACGCGCAAGGTCCCTGGTTCAATCCCAGGCGGGAGCCATGCGAATCATTTTTTTTTCTTGTGCAACGAGGTATGCAAAGAAAAAGTGGGGGGAATAAAGCAGGACGGGTGTGCTCCGCTCTCGTAGTGTAGTGGTCATCACGTGCGCTTTACACGCGCAAGGTCCCTGGTTCAATCCCAGGCGGGAGCAGTGCGAATCATTTTTTTTTTTCTTGTGAAACGAGGTATACAAAGAAAAAGTGGGGGGAATAAAGCAGGACGGGCGTGCTCCGCTCTCGTAGTGTAGTGGTCATCACGTGCGCTTTACACGCGCAAGGTCCCTGGTTCAATCCCAGGCGGGAGCAATGCGAATCATTTTTTTTTCTTGTGCAACGAGGTATACAAAGAAAAAGTGGGGGGAATAAAGCAGGACGGGCGTGCTCCGCTCTCGTAGTGTAGTGGTCATCACGTGCGCTTTACACGCGCAAGGTCCCTGGTTCAATCCCAGGCGGGAGCAGTGCGAATCATTTTTTTTTCTTGTGAAACGAGGTATACAAAGAAAAAGTGGGGGAATAAAGCAGGACGGGCGTGCTCCGCTCTCGTAGTGTAGTGGTCATCACGTGCGCGTTACACGCGCAAGGTCCCTGGTTCAATCCCAGGCGGGAGCAATGCGAATCATTTTTTTTTCTTGTGCAACGAGGTATGCAAAGAAAAAGTGGGGGGAATAAAGCAGGACGGGTGTGCTCCGCTCTCGTAGTGTAGTGGTCATCACGTGCGCTTTACACGCGCAAGGTCCCTGGTTCAATCCCAGGCGGGAGCAATGCGAATCATTTTTTTTTCTTGTGAAACGAGGTATACAAAGAAAAAGTGGGGGGAATAAAGCAGGACGGGCGTGCTCCGCTCTCGTAGTGTAGTGGTCATCACGTGCGCTTTACACGCGCAAGGTCCCTGGTTCAATCCCAGGCGGGAGCAATGCGAATCATTTTTTTTCTTGTGCAACGAGGTATACAAAGAAAAAAGTGGGGGGAATAAAGCAGGACGGGCGTGCTCCGCTCTCGTAGTGTAGTGGTCATCACGTGCGCGTTACACGCGCAAGGTCCCTGGTTCAATCCCAGGCGGGAGCAGTGCGAATCATTTTTTTTTCTTGTGAAACGAGGTATACAAAGAAAAAGTGGGGGAATAAAGCAGGACGGGTGTGCTCCGCTCTCGTAGTGTAGTGGTCATCACGTGCGCTTTACACGCGCAAGGTCCCTGGTTCAATCCCAGGCGGGAGCCATGCGAATCATTTTTTTTTCTTGTGCAACGAGGTATACAAAGAAAAAGTGGGGGAATAAAGCAGGACGGGTGTGCTCCGCTCTCGTAGTGTAGTGGTCATCACGTGCGCGTTACACGCGCAAGGTCCCTGGTTCAATCCCAGGCGGGAGCAGTGCGAATCATTCTTTTTTTCTTGTGAAACGAGGTATACAAAGAAAAAGTGGGGGGAATAAAGCAGGACGGGTGTGCTCCGCTCTCGTAGTGTAGTGGTCATCACGTGCGCTTTACACGCGCAAGGTCCCTGGTTCAATCCCAGGCGGGAGCCATGCGAATCATTTTTTTTTCTTGTGCAACGAGGTATACAAAGAAAAAGTGGGGGGAATAAAGCAGGACGGGTGTGCTCCGCTCTCGTAGTGTAGTGGTCATCACGTGCGCTTTACACGCGCAAGGTCCCTGGTTCAATCCCAGGCGGGAGCCATGCGAATCATTTTTTTTTTCTTGTGCAACGAGGTATACAAAGAAAAAGTGGGGGGAATAAAGCAGGACGGGTGTGCTCCGCTCTCGTAGTGTAGTGGTCATCACGTGCGCGTTACACGCGCAAGGTCCCTGGTTCAATCCCAGGCGGGAGCAATGCGAATCATTTTTTTTTTCTTGTGAAACGAGGTATACAAAGAAAAAGTGGGGGAATAAAGCAGGACGGGCGTGCTCCGCTCTCGTAGTGTAGTGGTCATCACGTGCGCTTTTCACGCGCAAGGTCCCTGGTTCAATCCCAGGCGGGAGCCATGCGAATCATTTTTTTTCTTGTGCAACGAGGTATGCAAAGAAAAAGTGGGGGGAATAAAGCAGGACGGGTGTGCTCCGCTCTCGTAGTGTAGTGGTCATCACGTGCGCTTTACACGCGCAAGGTCCCTGGTTCAATCCCAGGCGGGAGCAATGCGAATCATTTTTTTTTCTTGTGAAACGAGGTATACAAAGAAAAAGTGGGGGGAATAAAGCAGGACGGGCGTGCTCCGCTCTCGTAGTGTAGTGGTCATCACGTGCGCTTTACACGCGCAAGGTCCCTGGTTCAATCCCAGGCGGGAGCAATGCGAATCATTTTTTTTTTCTTGTGCAACGAGGTATACAAAGAAAAAGTGGGGGAATAAAGCAGGACGGGCGTGCTCCGCTCTCGTAGTGTAGTGGTCATCACGTGCGCTTTACACGCGCAAGGTCCCTGGTTCAATCCCAGGCGGGAGCAGTGCGAATCATTTTTTTTCTTGTGCAACGAGGTATACAAAGAAAAAGTGGGGGGAATAAAGCAGGACGGGCGTGCTCCGCTCTCGTAGTGTAGTGGTCATCACGTGCGCTTTACACGCGCAAGGTCCCTGGTTCAATCCCAGGCGGGAGCCATGCGAATCATTTTTTTTTCTTGTGCAACGAGGTATACAAAGAAAAAGTGGGGGAATAAAGCAGGACGGGCGTGCTCCGCTCTCGTAGTGTAGTGGTCATCACGTGCGCGTTACACGCGCAAGGTCCCTGGTTCAATCCCAGGCGGGAGCAGTGCGAATCATTTTTTTTTCTTGTGAAACGAGGTATACAAAGAAAAAAGTGGGGGGAATAAAGCAGGACGGGCGTGCTCCGCTCTCGTAGTGTAGTGGTCATCACGTGCGCTTTACACGCGCAAGGTCCCTGGTTCAATCCCAGGCGGGAGCCATGCGAATCATTTTTTTTTCTTGTGCAACGAGGTATACAAAGAAAAAGTGGGGGAATAAAGCAGGGACGGGTGTGCTCCGCTCTCGTAGTGTAGTGGTCATCACGTGCGCTTTACACGCGCAAGGTCCCTGGTTCAATCCCAGGCGGGAGCAATGCGAATCATTTTTTTTTCTTGTGAAACGAGGTATACAAAGAAAAAGTGGGGGGAATAAAGCAAGACGGGCGTGCTCCGCTCTCGTATTGTAGTGGTCATCACGTGCGCTTTTCACGCGCAAGTTCCCTGGTTCAATCCCAGGCGGGAGCAATGCGAATCATTTTTTTTTTCTTGTGTAAAGAGGTATACAAAGAAAAAGCGGGGGTATAAAGCTCGACTGGCGTGCTCCGCTCTCGTAGTGTAGTGGTCATCACGTGCGCTTTACACGCGCAAGGTCCCTGGTTCAATCCCAGGCGGGAGCAATGCGAATCATTTTTTTTCTTGTGCAACGAGGTATACAAAGAAAAAGTGGGGGGAATAAAGCAGGACGGGCGTGCTCCGCTCTCGTAGTGTAGTGGTCATCACGTGCGCTTTACACGCGCAAGGTCCCTGGTTCAATCCCAGGCGGGAGCAGTGCGAATCTTTTGTTTTTCTTGTGTAAAGAGGTATACAAAGAAAAAGCGGGGGGTATAAAGCTCGACTGGCGTGCTCCGCTCTCGTAGTGTCTTGACTCTTAGCTGTTCTGTTTCTTCTTTCCAGTACTCTGTTGTGTCCCTGTATTGTTGGAGAGGTACACTTAAGTACTTGTCCGGTGTGATCTTCCACGTAATGTTTTCACATATTGAAGGAGTGCTGAGCAAGTTTCCGTGCCATATTCCAAGACACTTACTCCAATTTACTTTACTATCTGTGCAATCACAGAAGGACTTCACATCATTTAGTGCTTCTCTGACACTCTTCCGGTCTTGGCAGAACACAGAATATCGTCCGCGTAACCAAGCATTTTTACCTCTGCGGACATCTAGCGAAACCCTGGTACCTGATCATTCTGTATCACTTTCTTACATAGGGGTTCTAAATATATAGCAAAAAGCAGTGCCGATGCAGGACAATTCTCGTATCACAATTCTCCTAAGCACCCCGTGCTGCTATCGCATTTGCTGCTATCGCATTGACCGATTTGTCCTTGCAGCGAAACTCAGTTTTTATTGTCACCTCAAGGCTTTTACTTATAGTCGTTTTAAGAATAATCACGCAAGACGCGTGAAGAGGGTCTGATCTTTGAAAAAGCGCAAACAACTTCATTATCCTGCACGAAATGATTGCTACAGTGAATAATTTATGCTTGAAGCATAGCATTTTTATTATAAGTGTTCGCGCTTCACTTGTTTACATTTTCCCGAAAAGGCTTTATGTGTTTAATCATGTAAATGAAACCCTCACAGTTTTTTCACACACACGCAGATACTTTTGGCTGCTCTTACTGCGGTTGGTTCAAGTTGGCTATTTTCTGACGAGTATTCTCAATTTCCTGGCAATTTTTTGTGTTTTCGACCTGGAACCGCACTGCGAAAGTAATTACAAGTAACTTTTTCTTTCGTCCATCGACTGCTTCGCAATTAAACAAGATGTATCGCTGAGACAAACGAATACATTTTTTCAATCAAATTTATTTTTGCTTGATACAATATTTTCAGATCGGCTACCACAAGTAAGCATTACGACGAGGCGCCGTGCTTCGTGAAACAATCCGCAGCACATACTACGAACACTAATAAACCACGCGATAGCATTACCATAAAAATTGGTTTCTTGATTTGATTAGCAAAAGAAGTCTAGTGAACATTTCGAAGCGAAACATCATACCAGGTACGGCCAGACAGGCTGCAGTTATAAAGTACGCATATGAGTGTGACTATGCGCTTGGAGTCTTAATGCACGGCGAGATAGTTATGCTACACGAAGACAATCTGCAACCTGTCATATTGTACGAAATGGCTCAGCTAAGCGGAAGAGTCATTTCTCGAGCGTTGTTTTTCTTTCAGATTCTCGTCGTTATCATCACTGCTCATTCAATGTTTCTGGTGCAAATGGGCATAAAACAACACGTTTGCAGAAAATATAATGTAGCCGAAGTTACGAAGAATGTTTGCAGGAGAGCACTCACCTTAGCGTTAGCCCATGGTAAGAGAAATGCAAGAATGATGATTCCTGCAAATGGTCCCGATGCAGCAGCGTACAGTGAAATAAAAAACTGCGTCAATTGAAAAAGACGGAAAAAAACAATGACTCTCCATTGTTTTTCAGAATAAAGAAAGAGTCAGCATACACATAACAGAGTCGCAGCACCTTTCCAAAAACATGGCTGATCCCTCCGTCATCTGAATCTGTATAACGCCAAAGTGGAACATATCTCACCAGAAGTAGTTGATTGTTTATTGTGCATTGATATATGAGAAATTGTGGTGTTCAGCAGCTATAGCATCGTTTGACGTGGATGCACCCACGTTTACGCCACATCTCCATCCCGACGACTAACGCCCATGATCATGATTCAGCCTTTGTGGCAGCTGAAGTTGTGAGCGTATACTTGGAGACAGTATATGGTGAATCCCGTGCAAAGGTGGCATCAAAAAGCACATAATATGCCCGGGTAATCGATATCAACGCCTTCAAAGCGTCGTCAATTGATGAGAGAAATCGCAAGGGGTGTGCTGCCCCGCTACAGCGTAACCTCCAGCTGTGTTCATGCATACACTACCCCCCTGCGCTTCATGAATGCTAGATGCAGATGTTCGTAGCTTGAGCCGTGAAGCCATTCTGCTGGCACGTTTCTCGCTCCCACCAAGGCGTGACATTTGCCCGTGGATATCTTTCGATTTCTTCGGCGCTTATAGCAGCAGTTTCATTAGTAGGTATTATCGCACTCGAAGCAGTAGGCGGCGGAGAAGCACCATTCGCAGATTGGGAAGCTGCAGTACTCTGACAATAAGCCATCACAAAATAACACAACGCGAAAGGCAAGGCGCGTAACTTATAGGGCGCACCCTCGATGCAAGCGTGGCCAGCGTTGCTTCGCAGGCATCGAGGCGCTCCAACCACCCTAACCGAATCGCTCCCTAACGGTGCTGGTTAGTGTCATGACGCCGTACAGACGGCGACCCCGCCTCGCAAACCAAGAGCACCCTGCGAGAGAACATGTTAGATATAACGCGCGTTTGTGAAGCCTCGCGCATGTGAGTCGGTGGCGCAGTGGGAAGAGCGCCCAGCACCTATCGTCGTGGAATACAGATACCAGAATACATATACTGGAACACATTTCTATTTTACGGACACTGACGCTCCCCCAAAGGCATTCATTGCGTGCAGCTTAAGGTTGGGAATAACGTTGCAGTCCATATTATGTCGCAGTGGATTTAGAAAAATTATACATTTAGTTTACACACAACATCTGTTTTACTCAGAATATTCTTGCGTTATTTGTGCGTTCTCAAGTAGACTGTCTTTTACACACCGTCAGTTCAGCTTCAAAAGAAGACTTCAGAACTAATAAAATGCTAGGCCACCCAGAAAAAATTAGAGGTTCTGCAGTGGCTTTGAGAAACTGCAGTTTTGATTGGCAGAGGCTGGCAATACTGCCTCCACGATTCCGTCGTCGCGACATCGGCAGTTGCACCACATTGGCTGTTGTGCGCTTGTGGGGAACTCTTTGCGCCCTCCCATGTTCGCCAACCGGAGGCGCGCCTATATGCTTGGCTTAACACAAAAATATCCATTTTCCTCCTGAAAACACTGAGTGCATTTGCGATAAAAAAGTAAAGGGATACCCATGTGCCATGATGTACCGCGATATAATGCATAGATTGTAAAAGTATTTCGCTACTGATATACGAGTACATTTTTGAAATATATCTCGATACAGAAATAAAGATACACGAAAGTATCTCTAAGATACTGTCATGATACAATAGTATCGCGATACTACCCATCTCTGCTATTCACCAGCTTTTATATTTTATACACCATTCCCATGTTGACAAACAAAACAGTGTGCACCTGAATCGCCCGCCCAAAGAAACTTGCACTTTGGGCGGGCGCTCAGCTGCCATCGAATCAACGGCAATGCTTCAGACGTGCACCTATGTTCATTGGTCGCCGTGCAAGATGGCCTCCTACAAGACGGCGTTTTTTCTTGACAGTCAGCTATATGTGTAGATCTCGGCGTCGGGGCAGTTTGATAACCCGAGGAGGGGAACTGGTGCTACATTGTGGTAACCGCTGGTACGACGGCAACCTTTACGACATTACTGTGCGCGCACGATTCTGCTTCAGTTGAAACACCACGCTTGGCTTTTCGCGTCTAATTGATACCACTGTGCGATAACAAGCGTGTTGTTATCGTTATTGCGTCGGTTGATATTGAATTGCAATTCGAATACCGTTTTTACAAGTGTGAGTGAGGCTCTTAGTAGTCGCCCTTCTATATGCTCGCTAGTCCACGAACATTACTTCTAGAATCGCATGTCCTGTGGATTTTCACGTACCAAAGGGGAATCTAGCATACGACGTATACGTACTACACGCGTGCGCATTTCCTATATAAATCAGAGTAATGTCACGCGTGCGCATTTACTATATAAACCTCAGTAATTTCGTGCCTAATTTAAAATGCATTTGATACAGGATTGTGGCTTCAACGGTGAAAGTGATTAGATTTTCAGAAATAGATGATGGTAATGCAATTTGAAGTTTCACATAATTTTGTGAAATAAAAAAAAAACACTGAATATTTGTTGGTCATCTGCTCTAGTACGTTCACACATTATTATGCAGCTGTGTGACGCCTGTTACAACGTTGAAGAAGTTAGCTTTCCGTTTTTAGATGTGAAGCATCTCATGGCGAAGCTTAATCCGGTGGTGGTGGTGGTGGTGGTGCTGTGCCGCGTGACCACCCTTACTGCGCATGCGCAAACCCTTTAAAAAAAATTAAAAAAAACCTCCTCTCCCCCCTCTCTCTCTAGGCATCCCTGCCCACGGCAGCCACATCCTCACTGCGCATGCGCCTCCTCTCCTCTCCTACGCTCCCCCCTCTCTACTCTAGGCATCCCTGCCCGCGGCGTCCACACTCCCACTACGCATGCGCGTCCCCCCCTCTCTATCTCCTACGCTCCCCCCTCTCTCGCCTCGCGACGGCGACGCAGGCAGCGTCTGCTAGCGTTTCTTGGTTGAAAAAACCGACTGCTCGCGCTACACAACCGTTCACTGGCCACCCCGTATATATGGCACTGAATCTTGACCTGCAAGGTGGTGCCGGTGGGAGATTTCTCTTGTGCGTTGTTGAACAATAAAAATTCGCAGCGTGCGCGTTAACTAAAAGTGAACTGCGGGTCTCTGTGTCCAATCGGAGTCTTCTGTCTCTCATTGCCCATTTGCAGCGATTGGCATGCTCCAGTAGGAAACACCGCTCCATCACTGCGTGATTTGCGCCTCCCCAGATTTCGCTCCTGCGCAACGCTGCGATGAGCGTCAGCGTCAACGCCGCCGACATTGTGTAAGCGTTAGCGCCCGCGGCTTCGCATCTACACATGGTTCCTTTTAGCGGGAGATGGTGTAATTTTTTTATTTGCATAATTAGCTGTATAATTAAGTGCAGGACGAAATCGAAAATGTGTGACTTTTGTGCGTTTCCTAAGCAGGCATACAACCATGATGTGCATTGTTCTTGTACTGTTTCGGGCAGGGGTCTCAAACACGCGGCCCGCGGGCCGCATGCGGCCCGCGAACCTCGCTTGCGGCCCGCCGCCCGCACATGGCTGTCTTCGTCCCACATTTTCTTATTCTCTTAAGAAGCAGGAACGTGTGCTACGTAGGCATGACTGGCCTGAAGCATTGTTTTTGTTAGGCGCCTCATGTGGTCGTCATATGCTATAAGCATAACCGTGTAACAAAAACCACGTTTCCGAATCGCTGTGTTGATTTTAGTCATTGAGGCGACCGCTATCGACATATTGGAATCCCTGCGCGCAATCTTTTTCACAAATGACCCGTTTATGAGATATGGGAAAGTTTTTTTTTCAAACGGTGGCGTTAGCTGAAAATTTGTACAAACTGCACTCCCCCCCCCCCCCCGCCTGTGTTAACAGGTCACGGAAACAACTTAAACGCATGCACGTTAGGAGCGCATGCATTGCATCGTGCGCGCGCAGAGTAATAAAAAAAGGGCCTGTCATTTTCAAACAAACAAAATAGAACAGTCGACGTAACAAACGTCATGGCCGTCTAGTGGAGCACTGTCGGCAGTACAAATATCAAACCAGAATGAAAATTGAATAAAAAAAGAAACGGTTAGTAGCGGGCGCTTTGCGCAAGGCGCCTATGAGCCGCACGTATCCGCTTTTCGCCACCGTTAGCCGTTGGTGGCGCCACCTCAGAGCAACAGCGCACTAGGCGGATAGCTTGACTACGTAGCAGGTTTTCAGTGCAATTAATCATTTGCACTCAATGTGCCCATATTAAAAAAAAAAAAGCACTGCAGTGCATAAATACAGGGAATTAAATGCAGCTAGCGCGTTTCAGTTTCAAGACTGAAGAAACAGCGTCGCTCGGCGGCATTCCTCCTTTCTCTTTGTTTTTCTTTGTCTTTTTTAATATCATTCTTTGTCTTTCTCTGTGTCATTTTTTTTGTCTCTGTTTCTTTCTATTTCTTTTTTTTCTCTCTCAGTCTATTTCTTTTCCTCTCTTTCTTGATCTTTCTGATATTTTTCACTTTCTTCACTTTCTATATATCTCTCAATTTATTTGTTTCTTTCTCTTTGTCCCTTGCTCTCTGCTTTTTTCGGTGTGTTTTTGTGTGTTTTTCTTTCTTTGTGCTTCTCGCTGTGTATTTATTTCTTTGTCTTTTTTTTATTTTTTCTACCCTCTCTTTCTTTTTATTTCTCTCTATCTATTTCTAGAGGACCGTACGTTGTTTTGTAGCGCGAAACCGCTCATTTTGTTCAGAACGACGACACCAACGTTACTAGAAACTCGCTAGACGACGCCACGTTCAATTATCGAGAAATAATTTGAGCCCGGAGCTCGCTTTACTTGCCTTCGCAGCAGAACTGACGTAAGGAAGCAAGAGGCCACACAACGTCATGATAGTTCCACTTCCCGCCGCTATGGAGAGAATGTACATGGACAATATACAGCAAGGATGTTGTTGGCCTAAATCGCTCATGACAATGAAAAGAGTGTAAATTCAATAGCACAAAAGTACTCTGAGACAACTGAGCGAAGCAAGCATAAATATTAGCAGTTAGTAGGTGAATTCTTACCTAGGGCAATTATTACTATGGCAGATTTATGCTCCGGTATCCGAAAGTTCGGTGACACAACGTCAATGTACAATACAGCGGCATGGGAGTTGACAACGGAAGACACTGTACTGAAAAAGAAAGACCATCCATTTATAAAGCAAAGGTGAGCACCTGAGTACAATTTTGGCAAAGGACTCCACTTTCAGCGACGCGCATTGGAAACTAAGCGCACGGTAAGACATTGCCGAGTTGAATAACCGATAACCTTGTTTAATATTAACGCGATAGCGTTAAAGAGCTCGTTTCGCCGAAATTCCGGCGTCGGCGCTCGTGGATTGTGAGCGAAAAATCATCATCTTGTCCGTGACCAAAAAATCGAGAAACATGCAAATAAAATAAATAATAAATGTTTCCGGGTCCGAGTGAGGATCGAACCCGGGCCGTCTGCGTGGCAAGCAGTTGTTCTACCACACAGCCACGCCTCTGCCTCGAAATGTATGAAAATAACTTCTGCTTGGAGATGCAGTGAAAATAACTTTCATGCTTCGCAAACGCAAGCGTCCTTTATATAGGCGTCTCGCCATATAACATGTAATATCCCAGGAATATTGCGTGGTACAAGCGTACATTGTCCATCGGGCGTCAGAATATGTGACTGTCATAACAATTTCGTTGTTTAAAGCCGGCCACCCATTACAAATGGCACAAACCTTACTGCGCGTATTCGCTTAACCCCACGTAATGGGTGCATAGCAAGTATGCACTAAGTGGTTGAAGTACGCGCTCGGGACAGGATATCGCTATCGCGTTCAACTCTTAAAGGCGAAGATTAAGGGTCCCCCAATTTTTTCCGATGTAACTAGACGTTACAGACCTGTCTTTGTTTTTTGCATCGCAGAAATGCTTTCTCGTTGTTGTGTGCCAAAAATCTATTTTACGAAACACGACGCCAGCGCCCGTCATATGGTGACACTGCCAAACTCGTGTCAATAGGGCTGATTAGTCCTTGTTTTCGAAAAATGAGCGACGTTGTACACTTTCGCTACCTTTCATCTCATATCGGCCACAGTATCTGTCGTAATTACTCAGCAGTATACTTAAAATTAGTTTACAATATCGCAGCATGAGCATTACCATGCCAACACAGATTAATAGGCCACTTTATATTCGCGTGAGTGCATGTGAAAACCGCTATAATCTATTCCCTGCACGTGGCAGGAATATCTTGAGACGATTACACTTAAAGAGTTGCAGTCGAACACTTAAAAATGCACAATGATAACACATTCGTGATATGAACTAGACGAACACATAAAGACTTATCTCCCATGTTACGCATTGTACATAAAAGCTAACGGCAGCGAACATTCAGGATAACTTGAAGAAGGCTTAAAGGGGCACTCACATAAAATTTCAAGCTCCAGATGTGTCCATTATTCAATTACTCGGCTTGCATAAATATTTTTGACCGAATTCGAATGGCGTCTATCCCCTGGAAGTTATTTGATATTGAGGGCAAACAGCTTCAGATACCTCAATGGGGACTTGACCACCCTGTAACATCGACATTACTCTGACGTGTTCGGGGAGGCCCATAGCGTCCTGAAAGACGATGTTCTAGCAGCGTTGACGTTGACCATCCAAGCGTTCTTGACGTGGCGGCTACTGGCACCCACGCCTGGAAACGTTCTCACTCCCAGTGGCTCTCCTCACTTTTCATGCCTGATCTTTGTGGCGCCACTCAAATGAATAATTTAATGCAATTACAATACCCAAGCCACCAAGAAACGACAGACGAAAAGAAAGAGGGTGATATGACGTGTGCTCTTCGGCCAGCGTGTCGGCGAACCATCGCGAGCTGCAGATGTGCTGTTCGAAGCGTGGAAAAAGCTGAAAAAGTCTGTCGTTTATTTAAATCTACGGTACATGCCAACACGAACACACGCTATCAAAGTGGAGTAGCGTAAATAAATATTGTCGCAAACAAGCAACACGCGGGTAGCGTTAATGAAGAACTTTAGTTCATCCATAGACTTCTTTGCGTTAGCGCAAACAGATTACTGCAGTTGTACACCTGAGAGGCCGGATAAGTGGGTCCATCTGGCGGCGCAAAAAAAAAAAAAAAAGAAACTGAAATGCACAGAATCGATATCGCAGAAACCTAACGTATTCTACATCTGCGATCATGTGCATTCGCCTTTCCTATGTTCCGTAAATACCTTTGCGCACACTGGAATGTCATGCTCTCTAATACAGCTAATTTAGACCTACCAGCGAGCATT
>JALIZH010032477.1:0-27015 GCA_030522465.1 Rhipicephalus appendiculatus
ACATCGCACTGTACACGGGCCTCTACACTCTTAGTAAACAACCGCTTAAAACAACGCATATAAGGCGGAAAGTAAGTCAAATTTTCGACGCTTATAAATGGCTCTCTAAGCGGCCTATTTATACGGCTTTTCTATGCGGCCCCTAGCTATGCGGCACATTTTTATGCGGCCCCTGGCGAAGCGGCTCTTTTTTATGCGGCCTAGGTTGATGCGGCTCTTCCATATGCGAGGCCATCTCGTTGCCAGAAGGCCGTTTAAAAGTGACCGCTTAAAGTAACGCATACCGTCGATTTGGTTAAGCGGTATTTCAGGTCAAATCTGTCCGGCTTACATACGGCCAAAATATATGTGGTACTTTTCGCGAATATTTTTGAGAAAAAAAAAGGATATTGTTATACTTTTTTTCGATCATGCATCTGTTCTCCTCTTTTTTCTTTTGTTGTTTTCAGCCGTGTACCTCATAAATATGCATACACACATCACAAGAACACTGCACAGAGTCACAAACCATGTATCAACACACACACTAGCCACCACGGGGATTTGAACCCAGGCCAACCGCGTGATAAGCAGACACTGTAACCACTACACCACCGCACCACACGATCACGCGGCTTTATATATATGCGCTTAACGTTATCTTGGACGATTTGATTATCTGCTAAAAGTTAACGCTATAATTCTGCATATATGAGAGGCATCGTTCGCGTATATATGCTCGTGTGTACGTGTGCACGACCGTAAGCGAACCCTCGCGGGCAGTCACAGTCAGTTTGAGTGTATTTATGTTTCTCGTCCGGACGGTTTGTGCATCCCGCACGGAAGACGGAGGTGAACCATGAACGACGCGTTTCCGAGTGCATTTCCATTTGCCGGCATCATACAGCAGCCAAACGTGCCCTGTGATGTGCAACCAGCCGCTATAGAAAAGTTTTCTGCGATGTTTGACCAAGTACAGGCAGGACGGGTAGAAGTCAGCTGATCGGTATCTCATCTTCCACTCAGCGAAGTACGTAGTACAGTGTCCCACGTCCTTCGCGAGCATCACGCTTGATGTCGGTGCATTTATACGGACAGTATTGTGTGGCATTTCATCTCAGGGAATTAGATTAAAACACATATAATCGATTATTCGCGCAACACATGGGTTTGACGCTGTACAGCGCGTGCGGGGCGACGGGCCAGCTTTTCAGATCGGGTGCGCTTATTTTCTCTCCGAGAGGTAAGTATAGACATGAGAAACGTTGTTGTTGAGTCGAAAGTACAACGAGCCTTCGCAGAAAAAGAATGCAGTCTCCCGAGCGCGAGGCTGACCACATCGACGATTGAGTGATGCCGTGGAATTGTCATGCTGAGGAGGATGGCGCGTCGAAGGTTTGCTCGTTCTCGTGTTCGCTCGTTGTTGACTGTTGAAAGTGATGCCCTCCTTAGCTTCGACAAACGATGAAACGTAGTGCATCACTGGCGCGGAAAGAGCGCGCATGAATTCACTTGCATCCGTCGGTCAAACACAGGCGTGCCGGGTTCCCCTTCAGGCAGTGGCGTAGCCAGGGTTGCCACACCGGGCCCGTGCCCCCCCCCTGAAATTTTTTTTTTCGTCATAGCATACAGAGCACGAAATGACACTCGACCACACCTGCCTGCCCGGTCCCCACTTCATATCAAAGTGGTGCCCCCCCCCCCCCAAAAAAAAAAATTCCCCTGCCTTCAGGGGGGGTGGAGGAGGTTCGTCGCAGCGCTCCCCCCTCCCTATTATGTCAATGTATGGGGCTGACTTCACCCCCCCCCCACACCCTCTTAGGTGACTAGGGGGGGCGGCCGCTCACCCTGCTGCCCCCCTCGTGCGCACGCCTATGGTCGAACATATGTTTTCTGCCAAGCAGCACATCAAAAGAAGCTAGCAATGCTTGAAATCGAATTGAACTCATATTGTGATCCAGGCTTCAAGGATAAAATCATGGCCTCTCTTTAAGGTCAAAAGTGCCCTAGCATTCAGACAGATAATGTCAACAAATATACAGGTAATGCAAAGGTGGAAACATTCTCATATTTAATGGGTGCTGTTAAATGTTAATAACAACCCCAGATTAAATGTGCACTTGTTTCACACTTGGAAGGTACAGTCGTGGCCACTGTTAGATGCAACACTCGAATGAGCACCTTTCTTATTGCTGGCCCCCTAACTGCAAGTGGATGGGGAAACATTGAACGTGCGCTTTACTAGTTTGTCGGAAAGAGTCTGAGCTGTCAACCACCAGTAGCCTTATGCAAATCTAAGCCCTTGTTTTTATGCAAGAAAATGAAATCTAGACGTGCTCTGCGTGCAAGTGTTGCATCTAACAGTGGCCGCGACTGTACATAAAGGTCGAGCTCCACGATGCATCTCAGTTGACACCTTATGTAGCCTTACGTGCCCCCTTGCTGAATTAGCCAACTGTTCATGCAACATCCTTACCTTTACTGGCATTGTAATAGGCATTACTGAGCAGATTGAATATAGTGGCCTCAAGTGTTTTTTCTAGAACCTACAGAGCACGGCTTTCCCTCACAAGCTCGGCAAGGCACAACTTTGGCAAGCTTGTCAGGCACCGAGCCCACCGTCGACACTCTGCCTGCTTCCAATCTTTTGAAAACCCTAGATCACCCAAACTATGCATATAAAGAACCACTGCAGGCCTCTTGTTTTGTGATGCTCTCCAAAACTTTCAAATCTGATCTCCAAGCACTTCAGAGTGTGCAAGCTAACACAGCCACTACCTGTTTGCCTCGGCCTTCTGTGGAGCGCCTCAACAGCTCGGAACAGTTATATTGGCTCGAAAGCCATCCTATTACAACATACATCTCAACCAACACACTGACGGCACATATTCGCCATGTTTCACGAATGAAATCAAGCAATCTCATCTGCATGCCATACCAATGAACCACAGGCATTGTTAAAGTAGTAAGAACTCATTCAGTTCAGTTCAGTTTATTTTCCTTAAAGGGCCCGTTTATAGGGGTGTAATCATCATGCTAATGCCATTGGGCTTCACACCCTCGGCACGTACACCATCAGCCTTGTTATGCTTAAGTCGACCCGAAATGCACCTTTCCATTAAGGAAGATCGAACCTTTCTACTCTGGCTTTGAAGCAAGCAGCTCTAAACTGCTGGCATACCTTTTCTGTTTACCGAATTAACGTCTGCACGAATGACTCGGACCAGCTTCACTGGCACAGTGGTCACTACATAGCGACCCGTTAACCTCAGATATTAATTTTTCCACATGACAATGTTGACCATTTCGGAGCTTGTTGCTTTTCGAGGTGACGTCAAAAACATTAGTCAACAACCAGCTAATTGGTTGGTTGTGTTCGATGAATGAAAAGCGGCTTGCATTGTCTGTGGTCAGCTGTTCGTCATGGATTGTACAAATAACTTGTGTCCGACACAAGAAACGCACCACTATGTGATAGAAAAAGAACACGACGTCTTGTTTCAGTGGCCGCCAAGTCATTGCGGTTACTTTGGCAACTGCCTTGGCCAATAAAGCTGCCAGGAAAAATATGTGAAGGACAAAACTTGTTTGAATTAATGCAGCTTAACACCTATGCAAGGTGGCACTCAGAAAGACATTGCAGAAGTGGCACACCCTTCAGCTCATCTTTGGCTGCATTCACTCGACCCACTGCTGTAACTGCAGCTGCTACCTATTCTTTCCATGGGTGAAGAAATGTTGCTGTGTTATCTGTGCCTTTATGTAGCATTCACCAGTGCATATTCATTCAAGCTTGACATGGCCGATATCATCTAGTGAAATGACTGCTCTGTTGAGAAGGCTATCAAGCACCTCCTGTGTTATTGCCCATTTTTGAAAGATGAGCGGCTTGAACTACATGCCAACTTTAGCTCACCTCAACGAAAATGCCTTTATGGTTGACAAGATCCTTGCACCATGGGACAGTGCATCAAAGTTGCAGAAAGCAACAAAGTTGTTGCTGAAATTTTTCAAGGCTATGAGACTGATTGACTGCGCGAAACGTAAAGCACAAAACTGTTGCTCTGTCGGCACCTACAACAGTGGACTTTCTCTTCTTAAACTGTTCTTTCTCCTTCCCCAGTGTAGTGTGGTCACCTGGGCTCAGCCTTGGTTAATTGCCCAGCCTTTCTTTTATCCTTCTCTCTCTTTTATGTTTTCTGAGCCCTTCCCTTAACTAAATGGGTCGGGCATCTGGCTGCTTCGTCTTCTACAACTACTTGTTATTTTTTGCACCATTTTGTTGAATATCCAAGCCAGTATTTAGGGCTATTAAGTAGAAATTAGTGCTTCAAATTCAGCAGAATAATGAGATGCAGCACCTGTAAGGAGCTTCACTAAGTATCGTAATCATTAGAGCAAAGTGTGCAGTGCTATGTTTGTGTGTTAAGTTTTCTGAAAGGGTGTCGAGAGAACACGTATGCAATAGTGCCGATGGCAAAAATTCTTTTCCATTCCATTGTGTTCAATCCTTTCAACGTAATAAGGCACATGGGGACAGAACGAACACAGGCAATGAATGAATAGGTTGATGCAATGAAGTGCAAAACCACCAATTGTTTTATACTCAATGAAAGAACAGATTCACTACTTGAGTCCAAGGATGTAATGCAACAACGAGCACGAGCTGATTAAAGAAATAGTCTTAAAATACTTTCCACATACATTACTGCTCAATGTTCCCCTTCAAGGTGTTCTGTTGCAGCAGCAACACACCTTTATTCACTCCTCAAAGCATCTCTGCAATCATTTCCCTCGAGTGATCTTCAAGGAAGCTGTTGATTTAGATCAAATTTACTGAATGTCATGAATTAATGTCACCTCCAAAACATATCTGACCTTCGAAGTAAAAGGAGAAGTCGTTGCATTTAAGTCGCAGAAGTAGTGTTGGAATGTGGGCTTGTCGTTATCTAGTTTTAATGCTTGTTGATGGGCTAGCTGGTTTTGATGTATATTGAAATGAAAAACAGTGCGAGAAGACAAGGACTGAGGCGGGCACACACACGAGCGCTTGACTCACCGCTGATTTCATTTCCAGTAGAGCATGAAATATTTAACGTACACAAGAAAATAAAGAAATGTTCGACAGCCACGTGCACTCCTCATCCGCTCATTACAACTGCTACCTCATCTAACAACACATATCAAGAAACCGTGTTGTTTTTTGGTCAGCAGCAGCGACACCATGCTAACGCATGTGTCATCCTGCTTTTCTTAGTTTGCAGCTGTGATTATTAATCCGGTAATTTTGTTGCAGGAGTGGCTAAGCACTGTCATGCTTTCAAAGCGTGGAATGCATCCACACTCTCTGCAGTGTAATCCTAAATGACCGGAGGTTGTGGATGCATTCTAAGCTTTGAAAGCACGACAGCGCTCAAGCATGGCAGTGTGTATGTCCCCCTTTTTGTTTCCTTCTTCTCTTACTGTTTTCCATCTCAATATGTTATCAAGTCTTTGAGTAATGTTGTAGCGCATCTAGACAAGACAAGCAAGGCACATGAACACTGAATGTAAGACAGTGTGCGTGTTCATCTGCCTTGCTTGTGTCTGTCTGTATGCACTACAATATTATAAAGAAACGGTTTAACAACCTGGAAGAGCACAGGCAGTTGGCTGTCTGCCAGCCACTAAACAATTGTCAGTGGCTTCTCAAAGGACTATGTAACCAGTGTATTCAAATCATAGTCAAAGAAAATGAGGATTGGGTCTGAGTGCTTTTGTGTATCTTTTTTATTGCATAACATAAAATCCATTTCAAGAATTGAATACATACAGCACAGCTGTTCAGCAATACAACAGTTACAGAAATCTGCAGCAAACTGTGCCAGAGTATATGAGAGGAAAGAACCGAGATTGGGATGATCAAGAAAGTGCCCCATGACTGTCCCAGTCTCCTTTCCTGCATGTCCCGCATCCTTTCCGGCACTGTTTGCTGCTGTAATAAAACAAGCGAAAAATAAATTTTGATCACAAGCACACTTTGTAGAAACGTGAAAACCAGAACATTGCAATGAAACAGCAGTTGGCATTTAGAAAATGGAATGCAGCACTTTGACTAAAACAAGAACAAGTAACGAGAAAATAATTGAGATCAACATATCAACTGTCAACAAGACGAGTCACACCTGTGGAGCTATCCCTGCTGCACTCATGTTACAAGGATAACAAAGTACAGAAAATTGTTGACAGTGAAGCTTTTGTTGGCAATTCAAAAGGTGTACGTTGTGAATAGTCGTTGCAGTGCTATCGGAATGTGGATTTTTGAAAGAATGCTCAGCCAAGTGAACTACGGCGGCTACTGGGGGCAGCAGCAAACATTTTACGGCATCACATTGTAAATTAAGAGAGGAATCGTGTAACAATTCCACCTGAATCTTGTTTTTCCCATTAATTTCCTTTTCAATAATGCTTGTCCCCTTAAAACGAAAATAAAAAAAACACTTTTAACTTCCCCCAGCCTTTTTGTCATTAGTACAGACTTTCAACTTCCCCAGCTTTTCGTCATTAGTGCCTACTACCTTTTTTATTTCCTTGCAGTGCTATGTTTGGGAAACAGTAGGTCTATACGTTCTACATTCCCTCCTAGTATACACAGAATCCCAAATAACTAGGGAAAAACGATCTCTGCAAGCGGAGAGGATGTTAAGATATTGGATTTCTTTTAAACAACATGCTTCAAATAACACTACCCCGTCCAACATCCAAATTGCGCAACAATGACGTATTGTCAATGCGTCAGAACATGGACCCACAAATAAGTAGGCCCAGGAATGAACTAACCAAAGAGTATAGAGTATATTTGAAACTCGCCCAACATGACCGACTAGGCACAACATATGCCATTACCAGGCACAGTGCCCACTACACACCCCACGATGACTAACAAGAATGGAACTAATGTCTACAACCAAGGCCCGTACACCAGCCCAAAATAACAGCTGAAACTGTGGCATAACAGGCAACTGCAACACAACATGTGCACATCATCCTCATTTGCATAGATCCACATGTGAATGCTGTACTTCTTTAAAAGAAATTTGGCAAACTTGAAGAAAAAAAAGAAGACTTTAGCAGCTCCACTGCACTCGACAGCAAGCAACGCCACTATATGCATTTACTGTAGAATCCCGAGCAAGCGTCCCCCCTACGGTGAAAGATAATCCGACAAGATTTGGAGGGGAGGCCGTTGCTCGGTCACAGATCAAAATTCAAGGTGATGGCGGAAGAGCTGCTTAGAATAAAGAATGCACACACATACTTCTAATGAGATGCTTCATTGAATACGCACTCATTAAATGACCCAGGCCCATTTGCCGTCGACGGGCAAATAAAAACAGTGAATATGGCGGGTCATTGGTGCATATTTCAAGTCTACCGATAAAAGAAGGGGGGGGCACTCGCTCGGGATTTACGGTATGCCAAACCTAAATAGACTGTTTACCCACACAGAACGCCGTGAAATAAAAGCTGGAAAAAAATTGGCTTGATATATGCGCACAATGTTCCCATACACCCCGCATGCTCTTAGAGTGTCCATTCAGTCAACAAAAAAACTGGCAGTGGATCACGGGCTTGTTTCTTTATTAGACAACCCAATGAAAGCATCAGACACTAAAGCCAAGGAAGGCACAGAGGGGCCATTATTTGTAGGCTCTCAACTGTATAGTGTAGCAATTATTACATAAATGGAAAGGAACTAGAGTGAACAAAAAAGCAACTTTTCTGCTAGTAAGGACTGGGCCTACAACTTTCAGATAGCACGTCATATGCTCTACCAATAGGGCTACGGTGGCGGTCACTTTCTTCTCCACTTTATTGGGTATTTCTATGTGTGTAATCCTAGGACTGTTAGCGAGCTCCGCTTGAAATCATGACCGTGAGTGTGGAACTCTTTTTTCTCAGCTGACGTCATGTACTTCAGATACCACAACGCAATAAATGAACAATACACAAGATGAAGACAGGACTAGCGCTTACTTTCAACTAAGGTTCAACCATAGAAATGTTTGCATCCTGTGCGCAAGAACAGATGTTTATCAAATTCTACTTTCATGTGGAAGGCATAATGTAGGCGGGACGACGATGCCTGAACGTGCGTCTGCTCGAGCAGAACAATAGTCAGGAATACTGCCATAGGTAGACAACTCGCTTCCCATTCTAAAAAATGTGACGCGAAGCCACAGTGTCATCCCCTTTTCAATCTCACACTTGTTCTGTATCACCATTGCGACAAGATAAAGAAAAACTGTAGAAGCATCCGAGATAGCCAGAGCAGGAAAGGAATGTGTAAGCATGCCATGTGTTGTTTTCTTTATCTAAGAGCTTGATAGTTTGGCTTAGACGCCACGTGCACATTTACCTTCTTTCTTTCTGCAACTTGTTTCCTCATGCACTTTCAGATGCATGTTTATATATGCTCAGGATCTACAATAAAACCTTGGTCAAAAGTAAGCGCTAGTCCTTTCTTCGTCTTGTATCGTGTTTGTTTATTGTGCTATGGTATCTGAAGTACAATGAACTACCAACACGCCCAGTTCCTGCCTTCTGAGGCGTCATGTAGCATGTGATGTTTTTTTAAAAACTGGCAGCCAACCAATAAAATTTCACACACCACCTAAGGTAATCAAGTCTGCGATAACAAGACCCTCGCTATTAATGAACGAAAGAAGGAGAATGGATCAAGGGCTCTTTTTTTGTTAGATGCCAGCTAATGAAAAACCTAATGAACCACCGGACAACACAGTCCAAGGAAAGTACATTATTTGTTGTCTTTTAACTGTAGTGTAGTAATTATAACCTGATTAGAAAGTAATTAAAGAGGACAAAAAAGGCAACTTTGCCATCAGTAAACACCGAACCTACAACCTTAAAGTAACACGTCCAATGCTCAGCCAATTGAGCTATGGCAGTGGTCACTTTCCCGTCTACTTTATGTGGTATTAAATACCCAATACCAATTCGTTCCTTGGCTTCACTGTCTGTTGGTTTCAATATTCAGTCAACCGGCATCTTTACCAATGCTTAAAGCACTATCAAAAAACCCACACCCATGAAAAGTGGCTGGTTAAACAAGAAAAATATGGCTGAAATATTATATTGGAGCTGACAACGGCCCTTGAGCTAGTCGGAAACATCTAGGTCGCAGTAGAGCGCACGGTTAGAACACAAACAGCGATGTCGACTGCTCAAATGCAACTGCTCCTGCCGAGCTCGCGCGTCGAACACGAGCTTCCTTTTCATTTTTCTCGTCTTTGGCTGCCAGCACCAATACGCCTGCTAAACTCATTGATCTAAGCATCTGTGCCTTGCGGTATCAGTGGGAGCTACAAGCTCATTGCTACACGAACTGACCGTACTTGAAACAGAGCTCAATCATAAGCCACAACCTTTCCAAACCACCCTAATTCCCAGACATCCTGCAGCAGCGCTGAAATAAAAGTCATCTTTTTCTCTTCGTCTTGGGTGGCTAGCTATGCAGACAATTTATTTACCTAGCCTCAACATGAGATGTGTAAATGCACTGAGAGATGTATTTCACATTGCCTTTTCAATCACTAGCATGGCTTCACTTCTCAGTGGACACCTTAGCCCTGCCTCAAGGAAAGGAACTTCTGTGCGCATAACGTTGGCCGTTTCAAACTATCCTAGATATCCATCCTGCAAGTACAGTTGTAGAACGCCCTCTATGCCATAATTCTTCTTTTGCAAATCAGAGAAGTGCCCACTATGCATCTGTAGGGCAACACTTGAACCCACACAGCTGCTGACTTAACTGACGTTTTTGCTGATTATGATTATCCAATATGTGTGAATGCTTTGTAATAGTTGGGCCTTTAAACCCCTCACTACGCATCCGTAATGCCAAAATGCTGACCTACGCAGCTGCTCACTTTGTAGATACTATTGCTGGTGATTATTATTTTATTATTAAATATCTCTGAGCACTTTGTAAGGGTCTCCCTTTCTGGACGTGCACTCAGCTACGGGGGCCGAGCCACTTTTCTTCTTGCTGTTTTTGTTTGTTTCCTGGCGTCATTTTCGTTTTTTTTCTTTATTTTTTTCTTTTTCGTGCTGAGCAGCTGTATGTTTCCTGCTGTCATTATCATTCTTGTTTTTTCCTTCTTTTTCTTGCGCGGGTAGGGACAACACAGTGCAGAGCATGGACCAAACGAGGCTGACGCGACACATTTGATCGCAGGTTTGATCACGACATAGTCTGAGGTGCAGCTGCATGGCCACTTTTAATCGCCATTTGGCTAGCGTCCAAGTTAAACTCAATGTGTGTTGGCCCTGATCACAATCAAAAGATTCTGTGCTACACCGGTATTATTGCCCGGTGTGAAAGCAAGCTCAATGGCACGAAGAAGTTTGAGCCATCGTGGTGACGGCTGTTATACGGTGGATATGTAGGTCGTTGGAGGAGCACGTAATATTTCCAAAGATTTGTCGTGATTTCGAACATAAGCCTCCTGTGTTCTCCAAGAACCTGTCATGGAAACTGGACGCGGTTCAGCACTGGCCAAACATCAGCAGAGTTCAGTAATGAACTCTGACATTAAGCTGAAAGTGCTTGACGAGTGAGCTGGATGAGTGGAGTATTAGTTAGTGCCCGCTAAAGAAGTTAGTACTTTAATGAAAATGCATCCAATGTCGACCGTATCCTGGATTAAGCGTGGTGCATGTATGGTATCACGTTTCAGGCAGTACTTGGTAGTTTAGATTTTTAATGTAAAACACTGGAACGGTGCCCTCAGGCTGGTTGTATGCCGTATCCATTCTTTATTCGTGTGTCACAGGCACACGAACAATAAATCGGGCAATGTTGCAGCAACGAAAACAACAAACTGTGTATCACTGCCACCGTCGTCACAGCTGTCACGACAGTGGCTTGAACTTCTGCATGCCGTCAAGCTTGCTACCACACCGTGCAATAACACTAGTGTTGGACCGACACTTTTGATCGCAACCAGGGCCGACACAGACCGAGTTTGGCTCGTATGTTAGCCAAATCACGATTTAAAGTCACCATGCAGGAGCACCCTATGTCATTATCAAACGTGCGATCAAATGTGCCCGTCTGAGCCTGTCGGGTCCATGCTTCACGCAGTGTTGTCCCTACCCACAAGAGAAAAAAAAACAAAAAAAATGATAATGACTACAGGAAACATGCAGTTGCTCTGCGTGAAAAAAAAAGAATAAAGAAAAAAAACTGGAATGACAAGGAAACAAACAACAAAAGAGAAAAATGGCATACCTCAGTGCAGTTCCGGAAAGTGAGACCCTCCTTGTAATGGCTGGGACTTTAAACCCCTCGCTCGTTAATGCCTTGACACCTAATGAGATTTTACACGTTTCTGCCACGCAATATAACATGTCAAAGAGATTTCTAGCCATTCTTGCATGACATTCGATGAACAGAGCATTGGGTGAATTGGTAATCTATTATGAAGAGCATTTTCGTGAAAAAACCAGGGACGTGAAAGAAAGAAAACACAAGACAAGCGCAGACTATGGGCTGGTCTCGTGCTGTGTTTTCTTTCATGTTCCTGGTTTTCTCGTGAAAAAGCTCTTCACAAGATACTCATATAGATTTTTTTTTTCCAGAAACAGCTTTAAACACTGGCCTGGCTCTGTAGTAGTACACCTGCATGCATAGGTCAGCATTTTAAGGGAGTACTCACTCAAACTCACTCACCACAATTTTTTCAGCCTTCGCACTCACTCACGTTCACACTCACGTCCACTCACACTCATGAGTACTCACTCATACTCAACTCACCACGTTTAAATGAGTGTGAGTGAGTGTGACTTGAGTGCACTCATGAGTGAGTGTGCCGAGCTACCATAGGTCGGCACTTTAAGTGAGTACTCACTCAAACTCACTCACCACAATTTTTTTCAGCCTTCGCACTCACTCACGTTCACACTCACGTCCACTCACACTCATGAGTACTCACTCATACTCAACTCACCACGTTCAAATGAGTGTGAGTGAGTGTGAGTTGAGTGCACTCATGAGTGAGTGCGCCGAGCTATGCCTGCATGCCATGCAGAAATTCTGGGTTCGATCACCACTCGAAACGAAGATTTTTATTATTTGCATCTATCTCGATATTTAGCTAATGGACAATGTGAATTTTGTCACCCACAACCAAAGACGCCAACAGTGGAATTTCTGTAAAATGAGCTCTTTAAGACTACTGCTTCAATATGTAAACATGGGCCTGGGGAGGAGCAAGCCATCAGTTGACAAAACAGCCTCATGGCCTCTGACACCTCCTACAAAGGCATTTACTGTCGCCAATTGACTGCAGTTCAGAAAAGAGCCAATCTTAAAAAAGGAGTACAAATTGGCACTTTGGTATTTGCACATCCTGTTTTCGGTGTGTCATCATCATTCCAAAGTTCGTTACGTCCATTAATTGGAATGATATTGCTAACAAAGAGTGGCATGCTATTGAAATTAAAAATTAATGGCGGTCAACTTCAGCAGAAAAGGTCTTGCCTCCATTCTCATTGGCCACTAATGACGTGCTGGCCCATGTTTCTGTACTTGCTCAACAATATGGATTAGCACATACTTTTGGAAACATTGCTTCATTTCCATGGAATTCAAAGAAACGCTGTGAACTGTGCAACTCTGAGCGTGCTTCGTTTGTTGTTTTGTTTGATGGCAAGAGAAAGATTTACGAGCTTGCTTGCTGTGTTATTTTTATCAACCCCATCCGGGAAAGTGCAACGCCACAGCGAAAACGAACACTAATTGGGAAAGGGGAAGCAGGGTGAATGTTGAGAAATCTCAAAGAGCAGTCGCATGAAGACGAGATGACGGCCGCTCTGAGGAGTGTTTTTCCAATGCATTTGGAAGTACTCTCTGTACGACTGCATATATTGTAAAATAAAACCAGTGTGCCCTCACTAAACAGCGCCTTCCCCAACATGAGCATCCAATGATGAATGAAAAGAACACAACCATTTCGGCAATGAAAAGGCTGATGCTCTTCCACGTGAAGCATGGACATGTGTCCCAAAAGCAAGAGCTCCCAAGATTTATCAGAAGTACATAATTGTACTCCGCGAACACTTCAGGGCGGTCTACAAGATTCCACATCAAGCATGTGCGATCTGCGGACTTGCTCATGAACAAGCGACGCTGTTGTATCACATCAGAACAGACTCTGCACGCATGGTCATTCAAGACTGCGCAATGTGCTTCCCCTACTCTGTGCCTTCTGCGGTGACATCAATGCCATTGAACATTTTATTTCGCTTTGCCCGCAGTTTGACAGGGTAAGAAAAGCAATGGTTGCCAGCCAGCAAAGGGGTGGTCATTGGCATCCGACGTTTGAAGATGTCACTTTTCCTCAAGGGCCTGTGGCAATGACAAAGAGCTTGCAAACGAACTTTGATTACCTTCCTACGAGACACAGGGCTGTTTAACAGATGGTGACAGCCCCCCACAATTTACGAGATGCTCAGGTGGAATCATTGTCTGTTACAAAAGCCCGCGCTAACCCTGCCTGCTGCAACATCACAACCACCACCACTATCACTACACAATAAAACTAAA
The DNA here is from genome assembly GCA_030522465.1 of Rhipicephalus appendiculatus. NCBI lineage: Eukaryota > Metazoa > Arthropoda > Arachnida > Ixodida > Ixodidae > Rhipicephalus > Rhipicephalus appendiculatus. Next base: position 13,589 of record JALIZH010032477.1, read on the forward strand.
GGTTAGTGATGGCCATGTTAATTAGCATCACTGTGAGCCATTCCTTTTCCCTGATAGTTACACACAAAAAAGGAGCTTTTCCTTTTGGCATGCTGCCTTCCAGCAGAACATGCATTGGATCATATTATATCTCTTTCATAACGGATAAAAAGAGTAAAGCTGTAAACAATGGTTCGCTGTTGATCCCAGACTCTTCAGACAATTTTTGGTTTTGTACGAGGTTTTCGTAGTTAATGAGATTTTTCACCTGTGCTGTGATGCTACCTTCTATGGCATGTGTACTGTGCATACTCTGCCATGGACAAAAGGCAGGTGCGACAGTAACAACAAGCCAGAAGGCTAAACAACTACTTCAATCCTGCCAATGAGCGAGTAGCCAAAGCATCTCCTGTAACTGCCATAAGCATAGGTCGGCAAAATAAATGGAGCTCACTCAGACTCACTCAATAAATATATTTTTCGCTTAGGACTCACTCGGACTCAGACTAACCAAAATTTTGCTGAAGCAGACTCACTCGGACTCAGACTCACGAAATTTCTCTCCAACCAAACTCACTCGGACTCAGACTCACCGGTGTTTTCGTCATCCAGACTCACTCGGACTCAGACTCACTAAACTTTTCCTCAAACGGACTCACTCGGACTCAGACTCATGAATATTTTCGTCAACCTGACTCACTCGGACTCAGACTCATAAATATTTTCGTCAACCTGGCTCACTCGGACTCAGACTCACCAAAATTTTCCTCAAGCGGACTCACTCGGACTCAGACTCACCAAAATATATCTCAGCCGGACTCACTCGGACTCACACTCACGAAAATATTACTCAGCCCGACTCACTCAGACTCAGACACACGAAAATATAACGAAAATATAACTCAGCCGGACTCACTCACCAAAATATTTGTCAGCCACTCACTCGGACTCAGACTCACCAACATTCTCCTGAAGCGGACTCACTCGGACTCACAGACTCGCCTAAATTTTTCTCAACGAGACGTACTCGGACTAAAAATTTGCAAATTCGATTTGGCCCGGCTCATCCAATAAATGTCGAAGGAGCGCCATAAAATAGCTTATGTAGAATAACACATGTAAAGGGTTCACAAGTGCCAGGCAACCTTCAAAATATATGTATGATAGCTTTCAACATACAAAAAGAAGTTATTTCCCGTGCATCGCAATGTCTATCGTAAAGAGAAATTCAACATTACACGCGACTTTTGCAATATTGAGAATGTTGTCTTTAAATATAAGAATGGGTCTACGGACCTTCGAGGAACATTAGGTTTTCATTCCTGTTACCTTTGAAATGCGCCATGCGCACGCGCCATTTGTTTTCAATAGGCGAGCGCGTACGTGCGTTTTTGGCAGACCCAATTATAAATGAAGTCCTTTCTTACGCTTTGCCGTTCGAAGGCCTAATCAGGCTACTTGGGAACGAAGAAAGCTTGATATTACGTTATGGCGCTTTTCTAAACACGTTCATGAAACTGCCAATGGTCTTGCAGTCGATTTACCGCTCATTGACGACGCGAAAAAAGAAAATATTTATGAGGCGGCCATCTTTTGCAGAATCGAGCTCAACCCATGAAAAATTTTGGAAACATGGTTATAGGTTGCATGGTTATGCCTCTCTAAAGTTTCGAAAACACCTGCCACGATAGTCTAGTGGTTGTGGTGCTTGACTGCTGACCCGAAGACCACGGCATCGAATACCGGCCACATTTTCGATGGATGACGAAACGCTTGAGTCATGTGTGCTTATATTTTGGCGCACGTAATGAACCCCAGGTAGCCAATATTTCCGTAGCCGTTGACTACGGCGCTCCTCATAATCACATCATGGTTCTCGGACGTTAAACGCCAATAATTATTATACTAGTGTTTCAAATTACAGAAATGCTAAGTTCGGTTTTAGTCGATGCCATACTTTAGCAAAGTGATTGCGGATAATAGAGGTTGGTATTTTACGTCGCAAAGCCAAGATGTGGTTGTCAGAGACGCCGTAGTGGAGTGCTCCAGATATTTCGACCACCCAGGTTTCTTCAACGTGCATCTTAATCTAAGTACACGGGTTGTGGCTGCGTTTGTTTCTAGCAAGATATTTTTCTAAGCCGGCTAAGAACCAGTTCTAACTGTTAGTGACTACTCTATCTCGTGGATAATGGTAAAGAGTCGTATCAGTACTACGCTGGATACGCACTCAAGGGAAAAGGGAACGTGCATATGGGCGCGCCGATGAAAGCCGGCCAGTGTGTTCAAAGGTATGGTCGAAGCTTTTTGCATGGTCTGGTACAGACCATGCAAAACAAGGTGGCAATTTTCTGCTTTCCAAAAACCCCAATTGCTGACAGTCAAGCCGATTGCAAGAATGCCGTATTGAAAGGTGGAAACGCGGACGCCGCTTCACAGTGATCGTACTATAGTCCCCGGAAAGGACAGGAATATTCATTTCTAAGAACAAAGTCACTGGACAAGGCGCTGAAATGACAACTGGAGGGTTTACTACAAACCAAACGCAATAAGTTCACATATCTAACCCTGCGCTATTAGCAATTTTATTTCTTTTTATTTTCACTGCGTCTCTATTATATCTATCCTTAATAACTTATTATTTGTATTGTTTTTACTTCGATGTAACTGCTAATCTCTTACGCATTCTCAAATGCACAGCTACCCTCTGTAATTCCTTCGGGCCTTCAGGGTACTATTAAATAAATAAATGATTGAGGAGCCTATTTTCAGTGGGTAAATGGGGCAGCGGAGGTTGCCATGACGTACTGTTTTTCTTTGCAGAATAACACACTGATGGGCAATTGGTGTGGATTCATAATGACATCTAGTGATTCATGAAACATATGAGAAATGCGCTAATTTGTCTCCCGTGAGAGGGGACACTGCTCAGCGACTTATGATCGAAAGCCAGTGCTACAACAAATACAAAATGAGTGAGATGAAGGCAGGACATGCGCTTTTTTTTTTCTTTCCTGCTTCAAAGCCTACAATCCGAAAGATGCGGGGAGGGGGTAAGGAATGGAGAGCAGTGCTCGAGTCTCATATACTTATGAGACCGCTCCTTATCTTCATACCAGCGCATACTCCCCCCCCCCCCCCTCTATCTTTCTCATTGAAGTTCTGAAACAAAATTTTGAAGGCTAGATAATATGTGGGATGGACTTGTGTATACACACGCGCATCATCTATGAAATATCAACAGATAATATAACCTAGGACGTATTTAAAATCGATTTTAAAGTTCCTATCGCCCTACTGCAGCGAAACGTGCCTTCGTTTATTGTGTAAACAACCAACCACCCGCTGCGTCACGAGTTTAAATATAAAACTCCAGCCAAAATCACCAATCGTCGCCACAGCAGCGGATAGAAGAAAGGAAGACAATAATTCGTGACCTCTGCACCAACGGCTACACAAAGGCGTTTATTCGCAGAGCCCTCCATAAGAGAAAAGACGGAAGAAATGTGACACCAACGGCGCCGCAACGACGCCGCGTGTCGATCCCCCTACATTGCGGGCGCCAGCGAAGGAATAGCCCGTATACTAAGAAAGGCAGGGGTCGACGTTTCCCACAAGCCATCCACCACCATCGGCAGTTTCATCCCTCGGCCCAAAGACAGCGCATCTGTGGAAAAAGCGCAGGACGTCGTGTACCGGATCACGTGCTCCGACTGCCCCGCTTCCTACATTGAGGAAACCAAGAACTTCCATGAAAGAATGCGGCAGCACAAGAATGACCTCCGTCATTTGAACAGCGGACGGACCGAAGTGACAGAGCACTGCCAGCGGTTTGACCACCATACCAGTCCCGACGGCGCTGTGATTTTGGAAAAAGAAAGGAACCTTCGCCGGCGGCCCCTCCTCGAATCCTGCTACATTGATCAGACAGCGGGAAACATCAACCACACCATGGGGGGCACTGCCCTCCCTCTACTGCCAGGGCTTGCGACGACTCACAGCAAACAATCACGCCTGGCAAGAAGGCGTTGCACATCTCGGGCCTTCTCACCCCTGAACAAGAAGCCGATCAAGCTTCGAAACGTCGCGGTTTCTTAAAATAAATTTTGGCTGGAGTTTTCTCTTTTCTCCAGTTTTCTGTTATCCCAACCAGACAGACTTCTGCCAAATGTTCACTTTTGAAAGAATAGAGATATTTGTGTTGCAGGCCCCAAGCCTAGAGTGTCGAGCTCGTTGCTTCGTTTTGTACTTTCCTTGCATTCCTTGGGGGGTATTAGGAGCTCGAAAGCAAGATACGAGAAACGAGCCTGGGAAACGACCGTGCCATGAAGCTTTTTGCCGTGTGGCTTGGACGAACACAATGACGGCTGAGGGACCACCTAAAGTGCTTCGGCGCGTCGACGCCGACTATGAATGGAAAGGTGTTTGAATAGGAAAGAAAAGAAAAAATACGAAAAAAAAAAACGGGTTTTGCTTGAGTCGGCAAGGACTGAACTGCAGGCGTGCTGGGAAAATATGGCAGCAATATCTCCCAAAGAGAGTCTAGAATTCGAAGAAGTCATTAAAGTTTAAAAGCTCCTTGAATTGCCGAGAGGTAACAGAATTCTTTGACCACATTACAGCCCGAAGAAATTTGTTTTTGCAAGTGATGAAGCGTTGCGTATGGCATGAATGGTGCGTTTCTACCCCCTTCCTCCTTGAAATCCGGTCGCTACAATTTTCGAGGTACCACGGAGGCAAGCTTTACCTAGCCACTTTAAATAACGAAGCCGCTGTTTAATTGGTAGCGAATGACATGACGATAGCCGATGGTCTGTGTCGTCGCTGCATTTTTTAACAAAGCTTGAAATTCGGCGAGATGGTGCATAGCTACTGGAAAATTTTTGAGCACTGTACAATGCATTCACAATGCATTCAAAAGCGCCCGTCCTGTCTCTCTCGTACTTGTGAATGTCTTGTTTGGCGCTCGAAAATTTCCCAGTTGCCACATTTATTCATAAAAAAACCGAAGCGACATCTAAAGACACAAGCGGTTCATTGCAACAGAGAGCGAAGGGGCGCTCGATGCTCACGAATCGTGCTGCTTTGTCGTATTTGAATCCACATGGATGATGAAGCTCGAACATTGCACTTATTCTCCGTTGATTAGGTACACAAGTGTAGATCAAACTCAATGTGGATCACGATGTTGCTAAATAAAAGTGGCCTGGAGTTGTACATGTGCCAGAACAAGCTGCACAGCCCACTTACATGCCCTCGTATATGAGGGCATGGACAGCTTGATAACTTGAAAAATAATTTCTAGGGCTTTACAAGAAACGCCATAAAAGGAGGCTATAAATATTTGTAACCATAGGTCGGCAAAATAAATGGAGCCCATGCAGACTCACTCAATAAACGTTGTTCGCTTAGCACTCACTAGGACCCAGACTAACCAAAATTCTGCTGAAGCGAACTCACTCGGACTTAGACTCATTAATGATTTCTTCAACTGGACTCACTCGGACTCAGACTCACCGGTGTTTTCGTCATCTAGACTCACTCGGACTCAGACTCACTAAACTTTTCCTCAAACGGACTCACTCGGACACAGACTCATGAATATTTTCGTCAACCTGACTCACTCGGACTCAGACTCACCAAAATTTTCCTCAAGCGGACTCACTCGGACTCAGACTCACCTAAATATAACTCAGCCGGACTCACTCGGACTCAGACTCACCTAATCATAATTCAGCCGGACTCACTCAGACTCACACTCACGCCTCAATCTGAGTCTGAGTGAGTCTGAGTGAGTCGACTCATGAGTGAGTTTGCCGACCTATGGCCATAAGTACACTAAAAAACATTTCAGGGATATTTGAGCTGGATTTGCAGATGAAGAAGCTTTATGATATAATACAGGATTTTGCCCCTCCATACAGAATGACTTTAGTAGGTGGCCCAAAAATTTGTGCATTTTGGTGGAGCTTATTCCGAAGACTGTCATTTTTTATGAGCTCACAGTTGAAAGCACAAGCAAGAGAACTAAGCATATCATCTACCTTTGAAACAACATCATCAATGACCAAGTTATAGCGCACCTGCGACGGCCTTTAGGACGCCTGCAAAGTCTTGTCAACATCTCATACACTGCAGCTCATTTATCAGCTTCATTCAAATATGCAGCACTGGCTTGAATATTGCCTTCATCATCATTACTGCGTTGCATTAGATTATTTTGACCTCCACATTTCCTTCTGCATACTCTGCGATGCTTTTGGTAGTGTGTGAGGTAAGTGAAGTTAGAGTGGCATATTGTAGACACAAACATGGCATTTCCACATGTTGGTGGCCTTTTGAGTGGCCAGCAAGTGTGCTAAATTCACTGCAAAAAAAGAAAAAATGCCGCACAGAAACTACGCATGCGCTCTTGTCAGAAAGTGCAGCACCTCTTCCACTTGTGTATTTGTTGCCACCGCTCCAGATGTACTGGCTTGCTGCAACATGGCGATGCTTCCAGATCGATCAATTCCTGCATTTTTCAGAAAGGAATAAAGGCAACAAATGTCACTTTACTAAAAGTTTTAGTTTGATTATGCTAATTACTGATTCAACATCCCTTAGTATGCAATTGTGGTCACTGTGATGCTTATGCTATTTCAATGTGCCATGAAGCAATTAGCTTAAGTTACGCGAGCAACCTCTCCATTTTTTAAGGAGGGGCTCGCCCCCCCCCCCCCCCCTTCCCCCAGCTAGTCAACGGCAGCGCAACAGCACCCATTCGACAAGCACTGGAGTTGAGTTTTTATTTTTTTTTGGCAGTGGTGCCTTGCGCGGGGAAAAGTAACTCTCCAGTTTTAATAATAATGATTTAATCAATATTGTTAAGTCGATGTGGTACAACCAAAACAGGATAACAGGTATCGTCATACTGCTGCAGGCATTTCCTCGAGACACTGCACGTGACGGGCCACGGCCCTGTTCGACTTTGGCACGGCATACTGTTTCATGAGAACCTAAGCTTTAACTACATGTTTATGAATTAGTTTGAAGGTCCCCTTGGTCTCTTTACATTACTAGTCAATTTTTATTCGTTCAATTGGGCATTAACAGTCTGGTGTAATACCAAAGACGCATGCATTATGCCTACTTTTTTTAGGTAAGTAGGCGTAAAAATGAAGCATAGTGTTCTGGTGCCTCAGGTTCTCGATGCAGTGAGTAAATTGGTGTTTTGCATTGCAGCCTGGTTATATCCTTCAAGATTGCATATCTCTAACCCTTACCATCCGGAGTTATTTTTGAGAAAGCCTTTCCAAAGTGCCAATTTTAAAGTGATTGACTGGATCGGCACATTATATAAATGCCCGAGGAACACTCGGAGTACAGTAAAAGCTCGTTAATTCAAACTCGAAGGGGACTACAAAATTGATTGAATTAAGCAGAGTTTGAATAAGCGGGCGGGCGCTAGAATGAACGGACATCGCACCACAGTGCGCAGGCCAGAACCCATTAAAGCCACCTCTGGACTCATTATCGCAAATTAGGTGCTACTACATGCTTGTGGGGTGTAAGTTCATGGAGCTCCAACACTGAACAGAATTAATTGATCAGTCAGTTATACGCCAGAAACAAGCACCGACATGCATTCATATCAGCGGTGAGCCTTAATATGGAAATATATGACGCTATTTATGCTCCAAAGCAGTTTTATTCACATGCCACAGTTAATGCAATCAAAATTAAAAGTAATCAGTAATCATTACACTGCTGTGTGCATGTGTGTGCGCTCTATGAGGGCTACCCCTCCAATGAAGGGAGACTTTAAGCTCTCACGTGGCCACGATGGCTAATATCACAACTTTTCATAACCACTTGTGCTACTAATGTATGTGTCTGAAAGTTGTGTCACCGTCCGTTTCTTGAATTTACATAGTGTTTTTTGTCACAGCAATGAAGATCGCTTTGTATGTTTGCACGTATGTTCCCTTTAAATTAAGTGCTGACAAATGTGTCTGTTCTGCAATATGCATACTGACAATCACTTTTAAAGTATTTGTTACCTGGTTATGAATTTTTTAAAAAAAGCCCTTTCTGAAAATTTTCGTTTGCTACAGCAAGAAACGCTGCAGAATTGTGACATAATTTTAGTTTTGAAGGTCTTCACTGCGAAGTATAGTGTGTTAAGGGTTGACTTGCAGTGGGAAACAAAATGCATATGACCTTCTAAAACGGCCCAAAAATTTACTGTTAACCCGTTCATAACGGGTGAAAATAGTCGTCCGTTATAGCCAACGAGGGCCGGCGCGGTGGTTATAAAATGTGCAGAAAGGTGCATTAACACTTTTGTCCTCCAAGTCTGAGGGGCAACTTAAAGAAGGAAAAGCCTCTGCCACGGGGCACTCTCGACTACGAGATTGGGCCCAACACGAATTATCTTGATCGACATTGGCTTCTAATTAATGTAATCTATAGCTACGTCACAATGCCGCGATCGGCTGCAGAAATGCATGCAGCGGAAATTTAACCAATAGCTGCAGTTAAAGGATGACGTACATTCTCATTAACGTGAGATCGACATTACGATTTAGAACCTGGATTCCACACCGAATTTGTCGCAGAGGCTGCCGAGAGAGAAAAAAGACGTCTCCGTTCCCGTGTATTTAGGCAGGAGCCCCGACGCTGATTATGTGACAGCCGTTAGGTAGTACAGTGCTGTGCTTTTAAGCGGCACAGCGATAGAATCGAAATCAACTTACCCAGACGTACGTGGCTTCATGGCTGCAGTTTGCGAACCCCGCCGTGGGCAATCTCACGTTTCCGTCACACTCGGACGAGTTCTCGTGGTTGCACGCTCCGCTCGTTTTTCACGCCGGTAGAAGCGTGTATCTTGAAGCAAACAGCAACTCACAAAAGTAATTCGCGCCGTTGCGTCACGGAAACTGTGAAGCACGCCAACAAATGCTACGGAAGTCTCGGAAGAAATGCAACAAGAGATTGCGCCAACAGAGGAACGAAACCTTTGCCTTCGCGGCCGCCGCGCAGTTCGTCTCACGGCGGGGAGAGAGTCGAGTAGAGGGAAGGGCTGAGAGAATGCGCTGAATGCTACGAGCCATCAGGTGACCTTCCTTCTCGCAGAGACGCCGGCGTTTGTTTTCGCGCCCTTTAGGCTGCATGTAAACGTTGCGTCCGCTAACGGCCGTATATAGCGGGCCCATTCTGTCGCGACGAGATTGTCACGCATAACGGCGCGTGAAAGCCCGCTTTATGTGCGGTACTTTGCGCTGAAATAGAAATGTGCCGCTTATGTCCGCTTATATACCGGACGTTATACGGGACTTGACTAAGAGTGTACCATTTCGCCTCCATCGAAATGCGACCGCCGCGGCCGGGATCGAACCAGCGACCTCCAGGTCACCAGCACGGCGGACCCCATGGAACTTTCCAGCTGACTTTGTTTCGATGTGGCGATGTTGAAATTGTACTGTGGTAATGTGAACGCGCTCTGCTGACTGTGGTAATGTGAACGTGCTCTGCTGCCGTTACATTCAAAAATCCTAGAAGACGAAAGTATAAGGGGCACTCGCGTACTTTGTCATACATGAACAGATTAAAAAAGGGAATCGTGAGGAAATGCGAATGCAATTCACGCGCGCTTCACTCCATTTATATATGGTGGTTGTGGTTCGAAGAAGGAAAAAGGCGCCTAATTTCTGCAGCCTGGTCGGGAGCACGGCGCAGCGGCTTTTTTTTTTGCTTTTTTTTCTGTTTTTTTTTCTCCTTTTTTTATTTTTTTAAAAATTTTTTCTTAACTTTCTTTTTGTTCTTTTTTATCTTTTTTTCTTTTTTTTATTTAAAAAAAATTTTTTTCATATATAGCTCCGCCGAGCTCCCGCGATGCGAGCGCCCTCACGCACCAGAGCGCGCTCCTCCTCTCCACTCACTATAACACCTGCCGAGGCCACCGCGGACAACGCCAACGCCGGATGCCTGACATAGCCCGACTAAGAAATGCATTCGCATTTAAAACTGGGGATGCGTAAAGCACGCAGCGATGGAGCGGTGTTTCCTACTGGAACATGCCAATCGCTGCTAATGTGCAATGAGAGACAGAAGACTCCGACTGGACACAGAGACTCGCAGTCCGCTTTTAGTTAACGCGCACGCTGAGAATTTTTATTCTTCAACAACGCACAGGAGAAATTTCCCACCGGCACCACCTTGGAGGTCAAGATCCATTGCCATATATACGGGGTGGCCAGTGAACGGTTGTGCAGCGCGAGCAGTCGGTTTTTTCAACCAAGAAACTCGCTAGCAGACGCTGCCTGTGTCGGCGTCGCGAGGCGAGAGAGGGAGAGGGGGGAGCGTAGGAGAGGATAGAGAGAGGGGGGCGCGCATGCGCAGTGGGAGTGTGGACGCTGCGGGCAAAGATGCCTAGAGAAGAGAGGGGGGGAGCGTAGGAGAGGAGAGAGGTGGGACGCGCATGCGCAGTGGGAGTGTGGACGGCGCGGGCAGGGATGCCTAGAGGGGGGGAGCGTCGCAGGGGAGAGAGGAGGGGGAGGCGCATGCGCAGTGAGGGTGTGGTTGCCGCTGGGAGGGATGCCTAGCCCTTTCGGCCCTGGCGGTGTCAATTGACACCACAACACAAGATTTCTCCTAGCACCTCGGAAATGAAACCAAAACTGCTCATTCTTGGGGGAATACTTCTTCAATCATCCCCAACGGCGATTGAATCAATATTGTGGCATGTTTGCGAAGCTGGGAGCCACAAAGAAGAAGAAGCTTGACCGAAGTCTTGGGTGAAGCCGAGGCGTGGAAGCTCGGGCGGGTAAGCACCATTTTCGGGACGACGTAGCGAAGCTGTTTGAATGAGTACCACACTGAAAATTATGACGTTAGTTCACATTTTGTCTACTCTAGTCAGTAGCACGAATAAAGAAGCCATTTTTCTCATTTCACAAGCACTGAGCCCTGATGAACTAATTTGATGTCATGTTAATTATTCCATAAATAATTGCACCACTGCCTCAATCTTTTGGTTGTGGTCTTCTGAGCTCCTAACTATTATGAAAACACGCACAAATAAAGTCTCCGATCAAAATAAAAAAATCCAGGGCTGAAAGGGCTAGAGGAGAGAGGAGGTTTTTTATTTTTTTTTTTTTGAAAGGGTTTGCGCATGCGCAGTAAGGGTGGTCACGCCGCACACCACCACCACCGGATTAAGCTTCGCCATAAGATGCTTCACATCTAACACCTGCCGGCGCGCACACCTCCTCAACCTATCCTCCTCCTCCTCCTCCGCAGACAACGCCGCACAGCGCCAACGCCGCACAACGCCAACGCCGGATGCCTGACATAGCCCGACTATGAAATGCATTCGCATTTTAAAAAATTGGCCGCGTATCTGCGTGCTTCGCTGCAAATGTCGTCGAAAGACGATAGTCTTGTGCCGGCCGTACTCCTATGTTTTGCTTTGCCTCAGACAGCGCCTACTCTACGTTGAATTGGCCGCATCTGGCTGGCATTGATAAAATAGAGGCGGCGCTGCGCGAGATATGGACGCCACCGAAAAACATGACCTTGTGCGGAACCAAGGGCCACTGCCAGCGGCTGGACTTTATCGTCGGCAAAGCGCTTTTTCGTGCAAAGCGTCGCAGTTCATGCACAGCTTCGCATTTTCAGCACAGCCTGAAAGACACTAGGGTCTTTAGAATTACGTATCTGTGCATTTTCTAATAAAAGAACACACGACCTGATACTTACATATTAATGTTGCGCCTCAGGTATGCGTAGTATTTGCTTTTTTGATCGAATATGTTCACAAGTATGAACAAAAACACCAGTTCAAGTTGGCTGGGCGTTTCAGAAATTAGTTAAACTTTGACCCTGTAGCTAGCTGATTCGGGTGACAGACAGACAGAGAGAGAAAGACCAAAATTTTTGCTTTTAAGCATCCCAAGAAAGACTATCGTCTTTAAAAATAAATAGTAAGGAGTACGCAGCGTTTCACGGAACCGAAAATGATAGGCGTACAATTTAAGAGATGCGTCTGAGAACAAACAGGGGTACTCGATATTCCAGTTGACACTGACAAGCGAGGCTAGCGATTGAGAAGGTGATGCGATTACACTATCGCGTTCTACCCTTGAGGCGTGGCTTAAGCATTCTTCAGCTTTTATACTTAATATAATTTATTTTTTATCAATTACTAATTTTAATACCTTTGTGGAGCCCACGTGAATACGCAAAGTTTTCAAATCTTTTTGCCATCGACCACTAGTCGTCACTTCATCTAGCCCTCGGGCGAAATCTGCCCATTGTACAAAAAGGATAAGACATCAGTAATATTGGCTGAGCTATCTGCCTGCTCTGCTGAGAGATGTCACCACTCCGTGCAGTCGTGTCGAGGAGTTTGACAAAATTGCTATTATGTGTTCACCCAAAAAGGATGCATTCCTTGCACATAAAAAATTGGATGTCGACCGCACAACTATGGCACTTCTAACAGCAGTACTATTTCGAAAACATCTTTATTCGCGTAACCACAAAGAACATCATAAAAACTGCAACGCCCAAACTAAAAAAGCGTGAAGGCCGTAGTGTAGCAGGCGCTTTGAAGAATGCGCCGTGAGCATGTGCCTTGTGCGCGATCACATGAAAGTGGCGACGCGCATCTTGTTCCACCGGGAGTTCCACGCTAGGCCGCGGCAACGCTCATCGTTCGGCAGACTGTCGATGCGAAGTCGGTTGTACGAGATGGCGGCCATCTCGCGCCGGTGCCGTCGGTACAACGGCCACGGCACATCGAGCGTTCGGTCAGGAATCCTGCACCCAAGAATGAGACGGGAACTCACGAATTTCGCTTACCTATAAAGCAAACACGGCTATCAGCCCACCAGCACTAACGCGACCACGCGATGTCTGAAAGGGGAAGAAATGAAAGGGTAAACCTAACAGTGCAGTTGCTGTAGCAAATATTTATTTATTTATTTATTTATTTATTTATTTATTTATTTATTTATTTATTTTCATTAGATATATTGCAACCCTACTCAGGGCTATAGGAGGAATGAAAGCGTCGTATAATGCAGCAGGACAACAAACAAGAAAACGCAAGAAAATACTGCTACTGGTAAAACAATCACGCACACAAAAGAACAGTTATACAAATAATGCAATGTACAGGTCAGTAACGTGCTTTTCAATTGTAACTACAGTAAATGCTCGTTAATTCAGATTTCACGGGACCAAAAAAGATGCCGCATTAAGCCGAATGCCGAATTATCGAAATTATCAAGCAAACAAGCCCCTTCACAAGCCCCTGTGAAGCTGTCTCAGCTCTGCCCTCGCACCACTGCTGAGGGAACCGCAGGCTGCGGTGTGAAACACGCCTCGGCGTACACAAAATGTGAAACAGGCGTTGTGTACCAGATCCCCCTGACTTGTGGCAAGTATTATGTTGGGCAGAC